>JBCEWC010003747.1:0-29238 GCA_038996855.1 Solanum aculeatissimum
AATTTCAAACCAACCAACCGGAGACCTACATCTCCTACCATACAAAGCCTCAAAAGGATTCATACCGATGCTAGCATGAAAACTATTGTTATAGGCAAACTCAATGAAAGGTAAGTGATCATCCCAATTTCCCTTAAGCTCCAACACACAAGACCTCAACATATCCTTCAACGTTTGAATTATCCTCTCGGCTTGCCCATCGGTTTGAGGATGGAATGTGGTGCTCAACTTACCTTTAGTACCAAGTCCTCTTTGAAAGGACCCGCCAAAAATAAGAAGTAAATTGGGTACCACAATCCGAAATGATAGACCTTGGCACACCATACAACCTTACCAATTCCTGAATATACACCTTGGCATACTCTTCGGCACTATAAGTAGCCTTGACCGGTAGGAAATGAGTGAACTTTGTCATTCTATCAACCACAACCCATATAGAATCAAATTTCCTTCTAGTACGGGGTAACCCAATAAATAAATCCATATTTACATCCTCCCACTTCAAAGTAGGAATCTCAATGTCTTGAGTTAAGCCACCGGGCCTTTGATGTTTTACTTTCACTTGTTAGAAATTAGGACATTCCGACACAAATTTTTCCACATCTCTTTTCATACCATGCCACCAATACACCCCTTTCAAATCTTGATGCATTTTCGTAGATCTCGAATGAATAGAATATTGTGAAATATGAGCCTCTTTCATAATAGTCTTTCTCAAGCCATCAACATCTGGAACACACAAACGATCTTGGTACCGAAGTATACCATCTCCCTCTTAGGAGAAAACCTCAATCTTACCATCGGCAACCAACTTTTTTCAATTCTACCAAAGAAGGATTTAAATCTTGCTTAGCCTTAACATCAACTACCAAGGAAGATTCAGACCCACCTTGTACAAAGATACCACCATTTTCGTTTTCGGACAACTTCACACCCAACCCCATAAAAATAATGATGCCAATTTTTTAAAGAAAACACCACCACTGCTAATTCAAGATCATGAGTCGGATAATTTTGTTAATGCACCTTCAATTTTCGGGAAGCATAGGCTATCACCTTACCGTGTGGCATAAGCACACAACCCAAACTAATACAGGATGCATCACAACACACCACAAATCCATCTAAACCATTTGGCAAAGTCAAAACCAGAGCCGATGTAAGCCGATCTTTCAAAGTTTGCAAGTTTTTCTCACATTCACTAGTCCACACAAACTTGGCTTTCTTTTGAGTCAATTTAGTCAATGGAGACTCTATAGATGAAAACCCCTCAATAAAATTTCTATAGTAACTAGCCAAACAAAGAAAACTACGAATATTCGAATGAGTCAATGGCCTAGGCCAACCCTTTACTGCCTCGGTTTTCTTAGGATCAACCTTTATGCCATCACCGCACACCACATGACCAAGAAAGGCAACTTCTCCCAACCAAAATACACATTTACTAAATTTTGCATACAATTTCTTTTCCCTCAAACTTTGGAGAGCCAAGCTCAAATGACTCATATGCTCTTGTTCACTACGGAAGTAAATCAAAATATCATCAATAAACACCACCACAAAACTATCAAGATAAGGCTTGAACACTCTATTCATAAGATCCATAAACACCGCTGAAGCATTAGTCAACCCAAAGAACATCACCACAAATTCAAAATGACCATAACGGGTTCGAAAATCGATCTTGGGAATATCACACTCCCTCACTTTCAATTGATGATAACCCAAACGGAGATCTATTTTTGAGAAATGAGTAGCCCCTTGAAGTTGATCAAAAAAATCATCAATCTTAGGCAAAGGGTACCTATTCTTCACGGTCACCTTATTCAATTTCCTATAATCAATACACATCCAAAGAGTCCCATCTTTTTTCCTCACAAACAACACCGGAGCACCCCAAGGTGAAATGCTAGGCCTAATGTATCCCTTTTCCAACAAATCCATCAATTGGTCTTTCAACTCCTTTAGCTCCGCCAGATCCATACGATACGGGGGAATTGAAATGGGTTGAGTATCCAGGAGAAGGTCTATACCAAAATCTACCTCTCTATCGGGAGGGATGCCGGGCAAATCTTCTGGAAACACATCGAGAAACTCTCTTACTACTTGCACCGATTCAAGCCTAGGGGATTCTCCTTCCAAATCTCTAACACGAACTATGTGATAGATACACCCTTTCCCAATCATTCTCCGGGCCTTAAGATAGGAAATAAACCTACCCTTCACTACAGAATTTCCACCCTTCCATATTAATACCGGTTCATTAGGGACTTGAAACTTAACTTGCCTAGTTCTACAATCAATAGAGGCATAAGATGCATGCAACCAATCCATCCCAAGGATGACATCAAAATCATACATTTCAAGTTCCACAAGATCATCAAGAAACACCTTATGCAAAACCGACACGGGACAACCCCTATACACCTTCCAGGCCACAATAGACTCACCCACGGGGGTATACACAGAATAAAATTCCCTCAAGATTTTGGAACTCACACCAAAGCTATTAGCCAATAAAGGAGTCACAAAAGATAAATTGGCACCTGAATCAAGTAAAACACATGCATCAAAGTTAAAGATTTTTAACATACCCGTGACGACATTTGGAGCTTCCTCCACCTCTTGGCGAGTATGAAGAACATAAAACTGGTTGTTTCTTGGAGAACCTCCAACCGGAGCCTTTGGTGGCCCATGACTACAGGGAACAATTTGGTCCTTCTTCACTTTCTTTGGGCAATTTGAGACTTGGTGGTCCAAGCTACCACACCCATAACAAGCACCCGTGACTTATCTACCTACCCTCAAATGACTTCGACCACATTGAGCACAATGAGAAACCTGAGGAACATCCATAACTTGTGCCTTAGGAGAAGGCACCCTAGAAAATCACACATTAGACCCTTGGCCTTGTTAGAAACGTCCAAATCCACCAACCTTAGCACTTGGGAACCCAACATTAATACAGGCCCTCTTTGCCTCATGCACCCTTTTATTCTTCATCTTTTCACCCTCAATTTGTTCGGCATGGGCCATGAGCCTAAAAATATCCATCTCTTTTATAAGCATAGTCGTACGACAATCCTTCACAATCAAATCTGATGCACTCGATATGACCTTGTGCATCCTTACACGGGGATCTGCAATAAGTGTAGGAGCATACTTGGAGAGTTTGGTGAACTTGAGGGCATAGTCCCTCACGGTCGTGGAGCCTTGACAAAGGTTGATACATTCGATCATCTTTTCTTCCCTAAGCTCAAGTGTGAAAAACCTATCAAGGAAAGCCATCTTAAACTCCTCCCAATCCACTTTCACATCCTCCACCCTCTCCATAAGTCATTGCCCATACCAAACTTGAGCAACATCCTTGAGTTGGTAGGCCGTCAACTCTGCCTTTTCCTCTGAACTAACCCCCATGATTGACAACACCTTAGTAAGCTCATCCATGAACTCTTGAGCATCCTCATCGGCCTTAGAACCATAGAACTCCGGAGGGTTCATATGAGTGAAGTCCCTCACTATTGAAGTCGGAGTAGTGACCGGGGTTGGGTAGACGGGTCGAGCTTGGTTGGTCACAACTTGGGCCAACATAGAGACAACATTGTGAATTTCGCCATGGGTCACCTGTTCCTCAACCGGTGCCCAAGGAGCCATTTTCTCAACTTTCGGAGCTGTACGGGGAAGGGGAGCTCTTCTTGGAGACATTTTCTGAAAGAACAATAGTACCACAGTTTAGAGACTTATCAAGATTTTATGGCACGACATACGAAAGAAATGAAGTGAGACAATTCCTAGAACGTTACCATAGCCTCTTGTTCACAGACATGGTGCGCATTACACCCATGAAAAAAACTCTAATCAATGTGGTATGTTAGACTCTGTGGATCATTATAAACCTAGGGCTTTGATACCATCTTTGTCATGACCTGGATAGGGGGCCTAGATGTGACATGGAGAAGGAGAACCAGAAGGCTCTCGATCAAGCCATCATAGCATCATTACACACATCATCAGTTCGGAAACGTGGAAGCTAAACACATAGCACGTAAGCTCTAAGGGATTCGGGACTTGGGACTCAAGCTATGGGGACAATGTTGGGGATGGGACAAGCATGAATACACATAACACATAGTCATTCACAATACCCATCATTCAAGTCAGTAGCATTACAAGAGAACATGATCAAAAACCAAGCTAAATAGCATTGTATTACATAACCAAATATCCAACATACAAGCCAACGTACAAGAGTATAGATTTGTCTAACAATGCCTCTACATAGATGAGCGGGGCCTCGACAAGTTTGAGGCTCACCCTCAAGACATAGAAAAAAAATACATAAAATAAAGTTGCAGATAAACGGGCTATTTCCCTTTAACAAGAGGTCTCACCACTAGCAAGTCTTCAATAAGATATCAAGCGTCGTCTGGTAGAATGTAGATATCACCTCGGTCCCTAGATGGTTAGAACATGTAGACAAGAATATGGGTTAGCACAATTAAGCACTAAGTATACGGGCATGCAATACATATGACAAGTATAGTATAACCAAGCAACATGTCAAGGGGACAAGTAGTATGAAATGAATGCTCGTAGACAAAAAGTAGTATAACAATATGTCATGTCATACTGCATGAGATGCAACCCTATGTTCATATATATAGCGGGGATATAACCTCAACAGACAACATGAGTGACCCGAATGAGCCACTATTCGGATACGGTCTATTTTCCAGGTAGAACCCAAGACACCCTTGAAATAAGAGATAGCATAACATGAAATCCCTATCTAGGGATTTATATACCCATGGTGGCAAATGGTTTGACGAAATGGGCGGGGCCTTGGAGATACCCCATCTTGCTACCCAATCCCTCTGTGCTAAACCTCATCCCATGAGAATACGTATATATATACAAGCAATATTAAAATAGGAAACTTACATTCTTTCAAATCATGCAACATTAGTCATGTCAAAACATTTTTCAAGAATCATGTTCATGCTTAGGCCATAGGCCAACAAGAGTTTCCAAAACATTTCATGATTATTCCATGTCAATGCAATAGAGTAGCTCATCTACATGGGCTTGTCAAGCAAGCAATCAAGACATGTCAATATGGTGCAAGCACCCAATATGCTCAAAGAGCCATGGCAAGGGACTATGTGATCACAAGTCATAACATTACATGAAGATGATTTTATCAAGAGTTTCAATCAAGGGTTCCAATGGAACAATAACCATGCACATGCAATGAATGATGAACAAGAACATGGGTAATGGAATTCAAACTCAATTTCACAATTTGAAAGGTAAATCATCATGAATCATGTAAAGATCCATAAATAAGTCATAATGCAAGATATCCATGCTTAATAAAATCATTAAAGAGGATCCTTGAATCAAAACTCACATACCTTAATTTTACCACAAGAATTGCAAGGTCAAACTTAGTCAAGGTTGTCTTCCCCAAATTCTTCAAGCTCTCTTTAATAGAGTCCAAGAGGATTTTATAATTCTTAAAATGAATATAGGAGACTTATAATAGTTGAATGAGGGTTTGGTAATTGATTTAGGGGTTTAGGAGACCTTAGGATACCAAAAAGGGGCTTAGGGAATTATTAAATCACGAAATTACCATTAATGAAATGGACTTTTAAATTCCAAGCAGAGCCAAACAGAGGTGATACAGGGACCGTGTACTTTACTCACGGACCGTTCAACTTCCATCAAACGACACTTAGACAAAATTTCAACTCGAACTCTCGGAGGACTTTCTAGACCACTTGATGGGAGGTGTTCACGGACCAGGTGTCTACACACGGACTGTGTACTAGTCTGTGGAGCCACACTTGGCCCAGGAATCAACTCCCAATCCAAGCCAATCCACTGCCCCACTTGACGAGTCACTTCACGGACCGTCAAATGGCTCACGGACCGTGGGGTGGTCCGTGGCCTGTGACTTGTGTGTTGGGGTGATTCCTGGCCACCCCTAGTTTGTTGGACCTTGAAACGGAGCCCCAAATGGACCGTTTCAAATATCACGGTCCATGCCCCTTGCCTTGGACCCTTTTCAGGACCTATCTCCAATGTCTTCCGAATTTCAGGAAGTTCCACTGTTCAGGCCATAACTTTCTCATCCGAACTCTGAATCGCGTGAAAGCAGGTGCATTATGAATATAACTCAAAGAGATTTAATTTTATATATAGAATCCCATACGCTTTATTCCACATCAAAAGTTATGCCAGTTCAAACTCTACTATCCAAACGGCCTCTCTAGGCCACTAAAAGATCTCTTTTGCGTTTGTCCACTTAAACTCAACCCGTGGTCGCCAAAACTCAACCATGACAAGTATAAAATCATACAAGACCAACCATAAGGAGTTTTTGAAAATTTTCGGGTTGTTACAAGAAGTTTTCAACCAGTGATTCATCTACGATCTTGTGGTCGGGAACCCTTCTCAGACACTTTGAAAAACTCTCCCATGTAGCACCAATTGAATCACTAGGCAATTATTCAAAGTTATTAATCTCCTTCTTTAGGTTGAATTATTTGCAGATGGGGAAGTACCTTTCCAAAAAGGTTGTTTGTAGTTTAGCCCAACTAGTGATTGAGCTCTCTGGGAGCTCAGCTAACCATGATGATGCATTTCCAGTAAGAGGTAATAAGAATACACAGAGCCTAATGGCATCCATGGATAGATTTTGATTCCCTATTACACTCTTGCAAACAAACATAAGATTGTGCAGGTGATTATGTGGATTCTCTAACAGTAGGCCTGTTAACAACCTAGGATTTTATAGCATCTACAGAAACCCACTCATCACATTGAACTTAGTGTCACCCAGAAGTGGAGGTAACACTATAGCTCCCATGACATCCATAACCATTGGGTTCAGTCGATATTTATTCTAATCATTAGCGACGGCTTGAAGTCCCTCAGGTTGTGGAATGACTATGGGTTGGTTTTCCCCATTTGGATTCAGTATAGCGTTAGATGCATTCTCAATATCATTACCAGGTTTTTGAGCCATTTTTTTTTAGTTTACTCAATCTCTGGGTTAAAGGGAATCAAGGTCGTGCATCGACTTCTCGTAGTTGGCATGCACTATTCACTTGCACCCTATAACAAGACAAAAATAACAAAAATGTAAAATTAAGGAAATAAAGAGTAATCAATCAAATTATGGTACGCTAATCAAGTCTAGTCGTATTCCCCAGCAACAGTGCCATAAATGCTAGACTCCGATGTTAACGCTCAGCACACACCGCTACTTGGAGGTTGAAGCGGTTGTACTCAAGTATTTAACCTAACAATGGTTAAGATTATTCCCATGAGGAATATGGTAGACTCTGAAATGGCACAACTTGTAAAGTGAATCGATTTACCCTACTATCTCGCAGAAATAGAAAAATAAAAAAATAAATACAAGGAGGGTTTTGTGAGTAAAAGTAAATTCTAAACTAAAATTTCACGTGTTTGAAATTAGAAGAGAAATGAACTAGGGTTATGTGTTCCCCATGACTCCCTAACTAAGTTTTCTTGGATACTTGTGAATCTTTTCTGGTGGGTAGGTACAGGTCAGTATGTTATGTGTGAGTGAGCTTAATTGCATGATTCAATACTGTATTTCAATTCAAAACTTGCCCTATTACTCTGATTTATATTGTAGATTAGTTGGTTAGGAAAGGATCTTAGGTTGTTGTTCTTAAGAGTCCACTTAGCCTGAAATAACTGACCAAATGTGCTATATATCCCTTGATCCCTATGTTTTGAACCTAAAATCAACCTTTTTCTTTGTAAATACCCAAGTAACCTTGCCTTGACTAATGATATGTCCAAACCTTGACCCTGGTCCTTCCTTGAACGTTGTGAACCTTAACTGAGGCCAAAATCCTAAATTGAGGGTAGCTACCAAAAAATATCCCTAGTTCTACTAGGGATATAGAGAAAGGGAAGAAAATAATTCAAAAGGGTGTAAAGAAAGAAAAAAAGGCAAGAAAAGAGCCTAATCAGTATGCTAGATATAAAACCATTATGAAAAATAATGGCACTATGCAAGAATTGAGTCTAAAGCACCCTAAACAATTCAGAAAGGGAGAAAGAGGGAATAGAAAGAAAATATGGGTTGGTAAGGAAAAAATGCAGAAAAATGCAGTGTCAAGTAGGGTCATTAGTCACTATGTCTCTAAAGCATCATACCAAAACCCCTTGAGCCTACGTTACAAGCCAAGAAAGTCTTATAGTGATCCTAGTCCAACTAGTTGAAGGTGCCAATCATGAGTATAGGGGCAAGCCTATAGTATTGGTCAAAGTATTTTCATGTCATTTGTAAGAGTGAGTGTTGTAGTATTTTCCCAAGTACTAAATTTTAAAATATCATTCTAAGTGAGGAATGGGACTTCTTTTTGTGTGGGAACTTCCATTGCATTGTTGATATCTTACTAATTCGGTGATTGTTTCTTATTTATGATTACATAACTTGTCGTTGTTGCACTATTGAATGTATTGATCTGTGTTGGTTTGTTGGATAAATATCTGATATGGATTTGAAATATAGTGTGGGTATCTGTGTTGGATTTTGATTAAGTTTGTACCATTGGGTTGGGGTTTGTATGTTTTTATTCTACCTATATAGATCGAGTACGTCGCTTGAGAACAAGCAACAATGTTAAGTTGAGGGTGTTGATGTGCTACCAAAATGCAACACTTTTGGTGCTTAAAACTTAGAATTTTTTGTGTTCTCAATGCGATGTTACTAGGTTTGACTGTATTTTTGTGTTTATTTTGTAGGATTATAGTGTTGGCAAAGTTTTAGGAAAATTGTGCCGAAGTTGTTGGTTTTTGGTGATTCACGAAACCCTCTACGGGTCTTAGAGTAGTTCACGAGTGGTGGAGAGGGTCTCGTATATTTCTAGTGAGGGGTGCAAACTTGAAGTCAACTCTACGAGGAGGATCCATGAGCCATTCAATGATATACGAGTCATAGAGTGATGGTCGTTCCTTGAGGATCAAAAAGTGGAGAGGTGCAGAAAATCCATCAGACAAAACCTCCCACGAGTTATAGAATCTTACACGAATCATGGAATGATTTTGTAGAAGCTAACTCCAGAACACTGCAAGAGTCCATGAAACCCCAATCTACGGGCCATGAAGTGGAATACGAGTTATGAATGGTCTCGTGAAGCTTGCTAACACAATTTTCCTAAGTCATTTTGGTTTTGTATTTTACATACTATAAATATATTTTTAGGTTATGTTTCATAAAGAGAACCAGTAGTTACGTAGTTTTTGAACAAGTTCTTAGAGGAAAACATTATTGTGTGTTTTTTTACTGAAACTTGTGATTATAATCGAAGAGTTGGTTTTTGTGTTCTCAATTTCATCTTTGTAAGTACTTAATTATGCTTCTCTACATCATAATTTTTGCATTTATGTTGATCATGCATAGCTAAATCCACAACTAGGTTTATGGGAACCATAATGAACTAGCAATACAAAATCGGATAACGTGTAATCTTGGAAGGTGTTTTAGGGTGTATGAATTATTCTCTTCACTTTAATGTCTTTTTAACAGGTGGTCAACATTAGAACTTTCCTAGTATTACTTGTCGGATCAAGGAAGTAACAAATATGAAAAGAGATAATTAACAGGATTCAATTGAGATGTTCTTGTCTAATCAACCAAACTGGATCAAGGGGAGGTTGTTTTAAGACTAAAAGAAAGTGTTAGTATAGACACACCATGGACACAGATCAAGTTCTGATGTGAAATTTACCTATTTACTGGATCAAAGACTTAGATAAACCTAGCTTATTGTCCTACACCTATACACTAGAAAAGGATTGCATATATTCGATAGCACGGAGTTACGGATTCATGGGGATCACATCACTCTAGTTAGATCTTCTACTGATTGTTCATCTCTTGCATTAGTTTAGGATTAGTACATTTTCTTTTACAAACCCCCCTTTCTTGGGAGATAAGAAGGTTAATCAATCTTGAATTGCATTGAATTAATTCTAGTGTCTTCCATATTCCTCGTGGAAACGATCCTAACCTCAGTTAGGTTATATACTTGATGACTGATTTACCTCAAAAAGGAGGTGTGACTTGGGTGAAAACAAGAACCTTTCCAGTAAAGCCTCCTTTAACTCTCTCTAGGCCTTAATGGAATCATTAGGAAATTCATTTAGCCACTTTGTTGCATCTCCAGTCAGAGACAACCAAAATAATCTCAAATGAATAGTCAGTTGACTATTACTAGGAATCTCAAAAGATTGGCATGTAGCGACAAAGTTCATGAGATGCTAGTTTGCGTCATCACCTGCCACTCCACTTAACAATCCTTTCAAAGTGAGCATCTAAAGCATAGTACTAGTGATAGTGAACATGACACCCAGAAGCAATAGGGGAATGACTATCGCCCCTTTAGCCCCAAGACCATCATTGTCATCCTGCACAACTCACGGTTTTGTGGGCTATGCAGCCTAAGTGTTGGTTGATAATGAGGGGGTTGTGGTGGTGGCACCACTCCCTCCTCATTATCTAGGTCATCAACATGACCCCCATTATTTTCGTTATGTTGGTCACCTAGTTCTCTCAACCGTTGTTCTTATTACTCTTTAGTGTTTATTCTATGGATTGACTTTATTAATTTAGGGTCGTAGAAAATGAGTGATTCACCATTGGTTTGGGTGTTTGGCATGCAAATCTAATCCCCTATAAAAGCAAAAACACAAAAAAAAAGTAAAATTAGGAAATAAAACTACAACTGAAAAGAAAAGATAACTAACATATGTACTTTAAAGTCGTATTCCCCGGAAACGGTGCCATATTTGATAACATTTAAACATACTTTCTTATAAAAATATAAACAATTGTTAGCAGTCTATTTACTCAACTATGAGTCAGGGTCGAGCACATAGGAAATAGGTTGAAATAAATTTATCAGCTATTACTTTTCAACTGGAGTTTTTACTTCTTTAAAATAACCATGCATAAAGTAAATTGGGTATTTGTTGCAAAGAGTAATAGTAATCAATAAACAAAACTTGTGTGACAGCTTGGTGTGTACAGAATGAGATTTGAGCTAGGATTGTTTCCCCATGACCAATAACTTATCCGGCATTACGCTCTCGGACTATTCCTTAGTTCAATACATGTAAAATCTAGTGAGTTAAGTAACTTCTAATTCACCTCTCGATCCTTCTCAAAAACATTTCATTCTTTTCCTTTTAGACTTGGAATATATTTCATGTTAACCCTCACTTTGGATCTCTAGGTACTTTTCTCACACGAGCTCCAGTAAATTAGACGAGCATTTATTCTCTCAAATTCTAGTTATGATTATCTTTTTCTAATTACTACTTTTCTCTCGGACAAGAAATAAATATGGGCGAGTTCTCAATGTGTCGACTCATTAAGAAGGTAGTTTAGATGAAAATAATAATAATACATGTTATTTGATCACAAATATTTTCCCTTAGAGTTTGCTTAACTCATTATTTTGCCATGGTTCCCACAACCTAGTTGTGGGTTTAGCTATGCATAATTGATGAAAACAACCCATCGATAGATGAAGAATTCATTATAAATTCACGTACAATGCAAGACAGAAGAATCACAAAATCCTTGATAAAAGATGAAAATAGTGATTACACAATCAAGTTTTGCTTTTTGTTCAAGTTCTCCTTCGTACGTTTTGTCCTAGAAAATAATAATAATCTAAAAATAATTAAAAACAACATTTACATGCAAAAACGTTTAGTCTTAATCAAAGTAAAAAATTTGGTTTGGCACAATTTACGAAATATCTCCACGGTCCGTGGTGCGCACCACAGCCCTTAAAGGGTTCCGTGATGTTCTCATTGTGATCAACAATAAACAACTTCCAAGGCATCCCACCATAGCAGCTCACCATGGCATGTGGTGTGCTTCACGGCCCGTGGTGGGTCTCAGGAAAGTTTTCTTTTTCCATTCCTCGAGTATCTAGTCCTTGCCCTTCATGAACCCTTTCACAGTCCATGGTAAGTTTCATAACCCATGAAGGGTCATGTGGCCCGTAGACTTGAGCCTAGGTTGGTCCTCAAGTATGCCTCTACGGTGTCGTCTACAGTAAATCACTCCACAGCTTGTAAAGGGGTCCATGGAACCTGACTTTGTAGTTTTTCTTCCTTTCTTTATTCTTCAGCGCCATTCATGGTGGCCCACCATGGGACATGGTGTGCTTTATGGCCCGTGGTGGGCACCGTACAAGGCCCATTTTGAGCTTTTCCTTATGGCCCTTCATTTTGTCTCCAAATCCATGCCTTGCCTGTATTTCCCAATAAACAACACAAAACATACATCATAAACATAAAATGTTTTTGGGATTTGTAATAATTCATAGATTTTGGTGCAGAGAATGTTGTAATCTCATGACACATCATTGTTCCATAAGGACATGTGAAAGTTTTTTCATGATCCTCAAGTCTAATAAAAATTCAATAGTAGCTAGAGTAACTATCTAAGAAATAATACCAACCATGACCCACTAGTGTATCAAACATTTGATACATGAAGGACATTGGGAAATGGTCCTTCTTAGGGTAAGCATTTAGCTTCCGATAATCATACATATATGTCATCTGGTAATTGGTTGAATTGACACAAGCTCACCTTTTTCATTTGGGACTATGGTCATACCTCCTTTTTTGGGAACATATTGAACTGGACTCACCCAATTGCTATCTGAAATTGGTCAAATCACATCAGCGTCAAGAAACTTAATTATTTCTTTCTTAACAACTTCTTGCGTTGGAGGGTTCGACCTCTATTGGTTCTCAATACTCAGCATACAATCCGTAACCACTTTGATCTTATGAGTGCAAATACTGAGGGAATCCCTACAATATCGATAATAGTCCACCCAATAGAATTGATGAACATTTTTAACACACTTACAAGAGCTTTCACTTTCCATTCAAGAAAATTAGTTATAATTATCATAGGAAATGTATTATAACCTCCCAAGAAGATTTATCAAAGGTGAGGTGGAAGCACCTTACACTTAACTATAGTGGTTCCTCAATGCATGGTTTTGGAGGAAGAGCTTTCCTATTCTTCAAACTAATATATAGTTTCAAAGGATTCCTCGAGTAGAACCAAAACTCTATAGACAAACAACCACCTCATCAATAATCATGAATTTCCTCACCATCATAATCCGATAGAACAACATCCAATGATTCACCAAGACATGCAACTTTACTCACACTAGCAACAACTTCATTAACCACATCAATAACCAAAAGAACATGAAGATCAATTGTGTACTTAATTAATTTACACATTGAGAACACTTTTTCACCATTTCCCCAAAATTTCAACTCACCACTCTTCATATCAAAAAGAGATCTTTCAATAGCCCAAAACTATCTATCAACAATAATTGGCACCTCAGCATCAATATCATAATCAAGAATTACAAAATCATCTAGGAACATGAACGTATCTACCTTCATTTAGAAATCATAGGGAATACCAATGAGTAGCTTATTGGTTCTATCGGCCATAAGAAGATGCATTATAGTTAGGGTAGGCTTACTTAGCCCAAGTAACTTGAAAATGGCATATGGAATCAAATTAATACTATCCCCAAATCACATAGAGCTTTTGCAAATTGGAACAACCTTATCATGCAAGGAATGGTAAAAGCACTCAAAACATTATTCTTGACAATCAAATTGCTAGATATTATTGAAATACAACTATGACTGACCTCAATGGGTTCAAAAGTCCAAACTCTTTTTTATTGGTCACCAATTCATTCTTAAATTTTGTATACTCGAGCACCTGTAGAAATCCCTCTACCAATGAAAGATTAATAGAATGAATTTTGGAGACCAAGAGAAATTTTTGAAACTTGAAATCGTCATACCACTTCTTCAACCTTTAAGGGGGTGGTGGAGTAACTTTGGGCAATAGTATTATGGGTATCGAAGGAAAAATACCCCCACATTTGATTTGTCAGCTTCGCTGGGCATACCCTTCTTTAGTGCCTCATCAACCTCAATAGAAGCTTCATTGTTCAATTTTTTGGCAACTTCAACACTCTCAAATACCATAACTTTCCCATTGATAGAACTCAAAACATCACCGTTAGGCATATCACTTCCCATAAATTTACCACTTTAAGCTAAGATTGCCATACATTGCCTTGTCATTCTTCGAATTGGTCACAATATCACTAGGAAGACCACCCTTTGGTCTCGAGTTTAAGTGTGCTAATCTATTGGGTTTCAAGTTGCTTGATAGCTGCAAAGTAAAAAGTCACAGTTTAATTTAATGTGGAGAAATCAACTTTCAACACCTTATTCAATCCTTCCATCATGTTTAGGATGCAGGCAAGCATGTCCGTAATTAAAATTCTTTAAGTATTGGCGTTTCTCTCCTTAGGATTTTGGTGGTCATGAGGAGGTACATAATGATCTCTTGAGGTGGCACAAAACACTCTCTATCAATGTCCTATTCTCTTGAATTAGTTTCCTTATAATGCCAATCACTTTCCTTTTTGTACCAACCACTATCACGATCTTTGTTTGAACTTTGATTCTCGCCCAACCTTAGATAGCTCAAATGAAAATCCCCCACTTAATTTGACAAGAATTTTACTTTTTATTGTACAGGGATTCAAATTGAGCATTATTAGGATTTAGCCCACTACAAGCACAAACCGCATTCATAGCCTTGTAACTACCAACCATGATTTGTTTAGTCAAAAAATCCATTTTGGTAATTATTTTGCCCATGTTTTCATCACATTCTTGATTCTTCTCCATTTTCTCCTTAGTGAAGCCAAAATTGAGAGGATATATAAGGTTATCTCTCATATAGTATGTATGATTTATCTTGGTCATCTCATCAAGCAAAGCGAATGAAATGACAATATCATGACCCAAGCATTGAAACCCCAAATGAACCAAACCAAGCCATCTTAGCATATCAATAAGCATTCATATGGCATTTAAGCATCATCATAATCAAAAGAGAATTAGGGAGTGGGTCTTATCTTAACATCAAAAGAGGAAAAAATCAAGCTATTTCTAAAATGAAAGACATTTGTAAGGACCCGACCTTTGCAAGATTAAATCAAGGTTGTAAAAGGGGTTTTTGGAAGTTTTTGGCCCAAGGTACCATCCAAGGAGACCTACACGAACTGTGATGTACACCACTATTAATGAAAGGTACACGAAGAGGGAACCCTTGGACAGTTGGTGACTGCCTAGTGAAGTGACACACCAAGAAGCACACAACGCACCCTGGTGTGTTCCATAGTGTCCACCCATAACTTGGCCTCCCTTGTTCATGCTAAGGTTGCACACCACGGACCCCACCATTAGTCGTGGTGTACACCACGGTCCATGGAGTATGTGTTGTGATAGTTCACTGCATGGGTAGTCCAAGCGAGTTATGTAAGGGTACGATAGTCTTTTCCTTTTTTTCTAGGCTTATAGTGGACTTTTAATAACCCTAATACCCTCCTAATTAATTCCTAACTCATTCAAAACACGTTTATGAATCCATAACATTTAGTCTCTAAAAATCACTCACCAAAAATACTCTTAAATCCCTCATTTAATCTTAAGTTGGGAATTCATCAAGGCCTTTAAGTTTCAAGTTAATCTCATCTCAATTTCTTTTATTCAACCTTAGTTATGTGGGATTCATTTATGATCTCTTTTCAATCATAGAGCCTAACCTATTTTACTTTTAATTCATGTAATTTCCTGTTATGATCAATTAGAGTTTTAATGATTTGACCTTCAAATATTATGATTATGATGTGGGCTATGTCCAAACAATGAAATAAGCATGAGTTATGTTCAATTTGCTTAGTTTACATGGTTTTTATAAGATTTAACTTTCATGACTTGATGATTATAAATTTATGCATGCGTAGCTTCAATTATGATTTAGATGCTCTTATATTCAAGGATTATGCATGTTTCTACTCAATTATCATGGTTTGAACTTGATAATCATGTACCCATACTCTACTCCCATCTTTCATCATATGATTATGCATGTACAAGGCTTTTACATGAGATTTTAACTATGAAGATGAATACTATTATGGATTTGAGCATGATGTGACATGGATATGATTATGATATGATGATGAATATGGTATGGATATGACTAAGGGTTCTAGGGCCTTAAGATTGACCTGGGATCCCAAAGGAAGACTCAGGGGATTGAAGAGTTGACCTAGGACTCTAGTGAGGGAAATTTAGGATCCTCAATGATAACTTGGGATCCCAATAAGGTGAAATTCAAGATTCCAAAAAGACGACTAGGACTCTAGTGGGGAAATTTAGGGTCTTCAAGAATAATCCTAACAAGGGGAGATTCAGTATTTCAAAGAGGTGACCTAGGGTCCTAACATGAAATGAGGTCCTCCTATGTATGATAAGGAAACTATAAGATCATGAAGAGGCTTAAGATGGTGGCTACAAGTATGAGGTTTGATGGTTTATAATGACTCCTGTAGTATTATATTATGAATAACAATATATATATGTATATTTTATTACTTGCCCAATACTTAGTATATTCAAACATACTAATGTATACTCTATACTTATATTATATCACAATGTAGGTGTAGGTGACCTTCCCCATCCTCGCTGCTAGATCCAAGCTATTAGCTTATCTTGATTGGGTGAGTCCTTATGTTTTGGGGATAGAGCCTACTATCTTCTAGCTTTATGTCATGTTATGTATTTGAGATAGTCTTTACTTTATGTTGAGGGTGAGCTAGGACTTGTTTGAGCCCCTGCCTATGTTCATGACTTAGAGGCATTATTGGATATGTTGTAATGGATTTAGACTTGTATTAATTTATGACACATGTGTCGCCTATAACTCATGTTTAACCTATTATATGTATTTCTTCTGCTTATATTATTCTCTCCTTGTTTACCTTCTATTAGTATATTATGATGAGGAGGCTAGTTTAGGGTTCCTTTGAGAATCTCATTTGTTGTGTTGTAACTATGCCCTAAGCTTAGATAGTGACAAACTTGATATCAGAGCACTAGATTTTAAAATGGTCCACAGAGTCCGAAAATCCTTGTCAAGTATTGTCTTATTCATGGGTGTGAAGCGTTCCACATCTATGAGTAGGATGCTACAAGGTATTGTAGGAAATGTTTCACTTCTCCATGATTCATGTCATTTTATAAAATATGTCCTAACATTTCCTAACTCTAGAGGATGTTATTTATGCCTTTACAAATGATTCCTCCAAGAAGAGCACTTTAGCCTAGAGAGGCCCCCGCTATTGAGGATCAAGCTTCTAAGGATCCTTTGGGAGGGCCTGTTAATGAGTTCTAAATTGCATTTGCTATGTTGGTCAGGGCTATGACTAACCAGAACAGACAAGTTGTTGCTCCTCCTCTTCTTATGCCCAACCCTGCTGCTAAGGTAAAAGACTTTGCTCGAATGAACCCTCATGAATTCCATGATTCTAAGGTTGTTGAAGATGCCCAAGAGTTCATAGATGAGGTGTACAAGGTTTTGTTTATCATGGGAGTATCTTCATAAGAGAAAGATGAATTGGCAAATGTTATAGTTGATCTTTTTTAGTAGGCTATCTATAGGTAGTGCGGTTCATGTTGATAAGGCTAGGAGGGAGTTAGTGAAGTATGTGCACCGTTTGGCAATATTGGGTGTTAGATTAGTTGATTCTAATAAATTTGGTATCCATGTACAAAATGGGGTTGAATCTTCTATGGTAATTGATGTCAAGGAAAAATAAAACTTAGACTCAACATTGATTGAGCTGAAGAAGTTGGTTTCCTAAAAGAAGATTGATGTTTTTTCTTAAGGGGAAGATGGTCTGTTTAAGTATCAAGACAGGTTATGTGTTTTAAATGTTGATAAACTACGGGAAGTGATTTTTGAAAGAAATTCATAACTCTCCATACTTCATACATCCGAGAACTACAAAAATGTATCGAGATGTGAAGGAAGTGTATTGGTGGAATGGCATGAAAAAGAATATAGCCAGGTTCGTATCGGAAAGCTCGAATTGTTGACAAGTGAAAGTGGAACATCAAAGTCCCAATGGCTTGGTGGTCATAAGAAACATGACTTTATTTGGGTAATTGTGGACAAAATGACTAATTCAACTCCTTTTCTACCAGTCAAGACTACTTTTAGTGCCAAGGATTATGCCAAGTTATACATTTAAGAGGTTTTTAGGTTGCATTGTGTGACATTGTCTATCATATCGGATCGAGGCACCTGATTCACTTCTCACTTTTGGAGATTGTTTACAAAGGACTTTGCACCAAGGTAAAGTTGAGTACTGCTTTCCATCTTGAAATTGATGGACAGGCCAAAAGGACAATTTAAACCTTAGAAGATATGTTGAGGGATTGTAAGTTAGAGTTTAAGGGTAATTGAGATGGATGGAAACATAGGCTTCCACCGAGTGCAGAATACCAGGTCCTTAGTCAGAACAGCAGTGAAAAGAAATAGCTAAAATAGTAAAGGCAAGAAAGTAAAACAAGACAAGTTATTTTACATGGAAACCTCCTTGCTTAAGGGAGTAAAACCGTGACCAGTACTCACATGATTTCAACCCAACTTCATTAATCTTCAAGGGAGAAAAGCTTTGGATTACAACCTCTTGCAATCAAGGAACCTAACTCTAGATCCCTTCCCCTAACTATGATAACTCTACCATAGGTATGAGACAACTAAGTGTCTACTCTGCTATCCCACTAAATTGATTAACTCTAGCCGACTTAGACTTCAACACCCTTCATATCTTAATCTAGCAATAAACAACAAAAGCTTGCTTTAAATATCAGCTCTCTTTATAGATTAGGAATCGATTCACAAGATGCAAGCAATATTTTAGTACAATGAAGTACACAAAGTAGAGATACAACTCTGATTTTTCCTTCTAAGTGTACTACTAGAGAGCCTCACCAAGAATACTCACTCAATGGGTGTAGAAACCCTCAAGAATTACTCTTCAAGAAATATTAGGTATATATACCCAACATCATCACCATTTGGAGCAATTTCATTAGTTGGATAATTTATGCATAGCAAGATAACACGCACCAACATTTTCCCTATTTCCATCATTTGTTAAATCATCAAAACATCATAGCATCATTTTCCCCCTTTTTGATGATGACAAAGACATAACATTGTCAAGCAATGAAGTTCAGCACATTTAGCATTCTTCAGCACATTCAGCATTCTTCAGCACATTCAGCATTCTTCAACACAATATCAAAAGTTCCCCCTATCAGTAACATTATCTTCAAGTTCAATCAGATACCAGGTCCCTATATCAATTCCCCCTATCATAACAAGTCAGTGCAAATTATTTGATTTTGAAAGCATTATCAATTTTCCTCCTTTTGGCATCATAAAAAAGAGAGAATAGTAAGCCCAAAATTAATGTATTACAAAACCATGGTAAGAACAAGGTCAAAAGATAACACAATCACAAATTGACAAAATACATTATATCCAAAAGAAGAGAAACATGAAAGGATCATTCCATTAAAAACAAAGCACTATCAAACACTACATAAGACAAAGTAAAAGAGAACTAAAATCATAAAAAAGAAAGAAAAACTGGAATCTAGGAAGAAGAGGGGGCTTTTTGAGTCAGGGACTAGATTACAAGTATGAGCATATCATTTGACTCTAAGTGATGATTAAGTAGTTGGTCCTTGAGTATGGCCACTTCAACTGATAAGTCATCATTTTTGGCCTTCAACTTCTCTAACTCATCAGAACCAAGTCCCTCTGCTTGTGCCAGAGCTACCTTAGCCTTCTGTAAGGCTATCTCATCATCCTTTGCACTAAGAAGAGTTGTTAGACTTTCAGTTTCATGGCTCAAGCTTTTCTACTAGTAGTTAAGATGTTCTACTTAACTTCATTACCCTTCTTTCCATGCACTCACACCCCATCAAACTATGCACAAAAAAAGTTTGCTTCACTGTACCCATAGTCCCAGCCTCCAAAGGAAATCCAAAGTGCTTAAACACAAAAGTTAAGAAGTAACCAAATCCTAACCCATGTTTGCCATCTCTTACTATCAGAATCGTTCTTATATATTCTAAGATTATAGCAGGGAGGTTGATACACTCAAATTTTCTTAAGTTGTCCATGAGAAACAAATCAGTAGAAGATGCCACTAGTCTTTTCTTAGATAGAGATAAAAGAACTTTGTTGACAAATTTAAACAAAATCTTCTAACCTTCTTTCAAGAATTTCTTAGGAACACCAGAGGTTTTCAGGTTAGGCATCTTCCTAATTTCTTCCATAAAAGTTTTAGAACAGGTCCTTCCAAAAACTAACCTGATCCATTTACATGATACTTTCAACACTTAAGTTAAAACTACCTCACTCAACATTAGTTTTCTCTCACTAACTTTGTTAGTTAAACTACCATCAACTTCTATATTAGAATTGTAGAAAATCTCCCTTACTTGAGATTCATGCATATAAGGAACAAATCCCATAAAGAGATGTGTCCAGGACTGCAAACCTACTACATCTGCCAAGTCACAAATCCCTGGCTTAGGCAACAGTTCAGTATCAAACATTGTACTACTGAGAACCTTTTGGGTCCTCATCACTTCAATTCTTTCATCTTGTATTAGTTCTTGTTCAACCTTTTCTTGTGAACCAAGTTCCTTACCAGACTCAGAGATTGGTTCATCAATAACACTTCTTTTTGTTTTCTTTGCTTCCTTCTCAACTAACACGTTTCTCTTTCTTTTGCTTTCCACATGCTCTTCTAACACATTATCTACATAGGTTTTAAGTACTTGATCCCTCTCATAATTTTTCTTCTTTAATTTTCTTTGAACAAAGGTACAACCTACTCTCCTTCATCACATCACTCAATAACTAGTTAGTTGATCCCCTTGTATGATATTTTCTCCTTCCAGATTCAGAAGCACCAGTCACCTTTTCTTTCCCCTTTCAGAGGTAGGCACCATTTTTCTCCTAACTTCCTATGATACTGGAAGGTTATCTTCATCATCTTTAAATGTTGTATCAACTATAGGAAAAGTCTCTTCGGGAGAAACAAATTTTTGAATCTTAGTAGGATCTATATTCACCACAGCCTCTTCTTCTTCAAAATAATCATGCAACCCCTCCCTAATTTCAGATAAACTCCTAGCCACTAGTTCTTCACTTACTGCAAGAATGTTCCATTCACCCCCTTTATATTCAGGTAAATCACCCTTTATAGCCAAGTTAAAAGAGGGAATTGAGAGAGAACCAAGTTGAAGTTGTGACTTAGTGTCATACCAACCCAAAAGAAGTACAAGTTGTGTAGAATCAAGGGATAAACTATACTAAGAGGAGTTCAAATCAGGAATTTCACAATGTTCTTTGGACTAGGGATTTCGGAAAGAAGAAACAGGGTTTATTTCAATGGTTTACATGGAGAAGTTTTGGTAAAAAGGAATGGGAAACTCATAAACAATGCCAAAGTGTAGGACTATTTTGTTTAAAGCTTGAACCATTTCCTAATTGGAGTTCAAGGGTTGAGACATTTTTGAGTCAAGGGGTTCTGAAAAAAATAAAGAGAGAAGATGAACTTATGATTATGAAAATTCCAAAGAAGGAGATGTAATATATAAGGACCTATGAGACCTTTTAGCTTAATAAAAAGGGAAGAATAAGCAATTAAAAGGTTCTAGGTATATTGAAAAGTGCAAGTGACAGGTCAGATTTTTAGGACTGATGTGAAATCTATCAACTGCCACAAAGTTAACACAGAGCAGTAATGATGGTTCTCAATTGCAAATCAAATGTAATAAATAGAGTGCATACCTTTAAGAAAGGACCAGGTCCTTCTAAAATTTTAGATGTTATGCTAAAAATTGTTTTCCATCTTTTGGCTATATTGATTAAATTATTTATGACAATATACCTGCAAATAGATATAAGAATTGTCTTTACCATAGCAAGTATTAAAAAATAAAGGGATACTTGTGTTTCTAATCATAGCCAAAAAAAGGTTGATTTGGATCAAAAAACAAGAGCTCATTCCAGCTTCAACATCCCCAGCTTCACCCTGTTCTTCTCAAATTAGCCTCTACTCAATGCCTTTGTGAAGATGTCTGCAATTTGATCTTCAGACTTGAAAAATTGCATGCAGATGCTTCCCTTTAGCACAGTGTCCCTAAGGAAATGATGTCTCACATCATTGTGCTTTGTCCTCTTGTGATGAACTAGATTCTTTGCCATATTCAAAGAACTTGTGTAGTCACCCAATAATGGAATAGTGTTTGTGATGACACCAAAATCCTTTAGTTGTTGTTTTATCCATAGAAATTGAGCACAACAAGAGGCAACAACTATATATTCAGCTTCAACAGTTGAAAAAGTAACAGAATTTGGTTTCTTAGTTCCCGAAAATAGAAGACATGATCCAAGAAAGTGAGCCATTCTAGAAGTTCTCTTTCTATCAACTTTATATCCAGCATAATCAGTATCAGCATAGCCAGTTAACTCAAAAGAATCACTTGTAGGATAGTAAAGGACCAGGTCCCACATTTGTTTCAAGTACATCAGGATTTTCTTTATTGCCTTTAAATGGGACTCTTTAGGATTAGATTAAAATATAGCACATATTTCAATGCTGAAAATAATATCAAGATGGCTTGCAATCAAGTACAATAGTGATCCAATTATCCCTCTATACATGGTCTCATATACTGAGGGCCTAGATTCATCCATATCCTGCTTTGTGTTGGTTCCCATTAGAGTGTCTATTGGCTTTGGATTCTCCAATTTGAACTTCATCAGCAACTCTTTGATGTAATTTTCTTGACAAATTGAGGTCCCTTCAGGAGTTTATTTGATTTACAAATCCATAAAGAAACTCAATTCACTCATCATGCTTATTATAAATTCACTCTCCATTAACTTTGAGAACATTCTACAAATAGACTTTTGATGTGCCATAAACATATGGAACTTTTGATGTTTTAAACTTAGAATTTTGTGTGTTCTCGAAACGATGTTAATAGGTTTGATATGTTTTTGTGTTGATTTTGTAGGATTATAGGAATCTAGATGTTTTTGGGCTAACTTGTATAAATTATAGGTTTTTGATAAGTTACAAGACCTTATACGGTGCTTGGTTCATTCTAAGAAACATAGATGGGCTTCATGGGTCAGGTCCAGTAAAAGACTAATTTTTAGAAATAGAAGATTATGTGTTACCAGAAGGGTCATCGACCATTTGATGACCTATAGACATGTCTGTGTTTTAAAGATCATAAAATATGCATGAGTGTTGAACCACTACCAGATGAAGCCTCCTATGGGTCGTAAGTCAAGTAATGGGTCGTACATCATTTCATACCTAGAGGATCAAAGTTTTTGTATATATGCTGAAGATATACCAAATGAGACCCTTTATAGGTCGTAAGTCTAAATATGGTCCATAGGTGGGTTCATACCTTTGAAGGTAAATTTTGACCCATGCAGTTTGCGAAGCCCAGTCATGGACTATGATTACACATACGGCCCGTAGCTATGTTCATATGAGGCTTTGATTTTAGTTTTCCTATTTTACGTTGGATTTGGTTTCTTTTTATTATAAATAGGTTTTTAGGATTTTTTTTTTAGATAGAGAGAGTAGTCAGAACGTCCAGAACTTGTTACTTGTGATTGTTACTTTGTTCTTATGGAGTACTTTTGGTATTACTTTAGAGTTATAACATTATGATTTTCGTGAAGATTTTGTATTTCATGTTCTTCAATTCATTGTTTTAAGTGTTTAATTTTGTAAATTCATAACATGATTCTTTCATCTACAACTAACATAAGTAGCTACATCCATAACTAGGGTTGTGGGAACCATAAAAAACTAACAAATTAAAAACTGGATAATTTGTAATCCTTGGAAAGTGTGCATACTTGTATTATTTATCCCTTCACTATGAATGATGTTTAATGGGTGCACACGTTAGAACTCGCCTAATTCTTACTTACTGGATCAAGGGGGTAATGAATGGGATAAGGGATAATTAATAGTATTTGATGTGATTACTCTCATCTAATCAACCAGAATGGATCAAGGGATGGTTGTACTGGGACAAGCTAAGGGTTAGTAAAGTAAACCTCGGGGTTAGATCAAATCACGTGGTGAAGTTTGCCTAGCACCTAGATCAAAGGGTTAGGTGAACATAACTTACCAGTTTTGCATGCTAAACACTAGAAATGATTAGGATTATCTAGCTATACTGAGTTAGAAATTCATGGGGACCACAATACCTTATTTACTTCTATCACTGATGTCACGACACTTGCACTTGACTGTTTGGCGGTAGTTTAGGTTTGACTATTGCATTTTATCAAACCCCCTTTTTGGGAAATAAGTAGATTAATTCATCTTAATTGCTTTAATTATTCACAGTCTAGACCTTATTCCTCATGGGATCGACCCTAACCGTTATTAGGTTCTATATTTAAACAACGATCGCTTATACCTTAATTGGGAAGTATAATTTGGATCTGATTAAATTTTGGCATTTTTACTGGGAAATATGGCTTTTAAATTGGTTTAATTAGGGTGATTTGTGAATTAATCCTTATTTTACTTGTTTTTGTTTTTCTTTCAGCATACAAGTGTAGTGTATGCCCAGTACTCATAGTCGAGGTAATCCCTTAACTCCATTTGATCTAGAGATCCAGCGAATGTTGTGAAAAATGGCCCAGAACAACAAAAACAATGTGGCAAATAATGTTGCAAATATTACACTCAATCAGAATGACCAATACCCACCACCACTTGAGGATGTGAATCCACCACACAGGATCTACAAGCAGCTACTAATAGATGGAATCAATACAGACTTGACCCTATGGTAGTGGATGTCACTGGAGCTATTGTGTTACATCCTTTAACAGAGGATACTAAGTTTGTCATATCAAGTAGGTTACTACAGATATTGCAAAATAGAGGGTTGTTCACGGGCTTGCCATCAGAGGATTGCATAACAAACTACACAATCTTGTTTTTCTCGATAAGAGTATGATAGAAAATCAAAATCTGTCCATGGATGTCATTTGGCTCCGTGTCTTTACATTATCTCTCACAAGTGAAGTGACAGTATGGCTATTCGAACTTTCACAAGGTTTTGTCTCTACATGGTAGAAATGAAGAAAGCCTTTTTGGAGAAATTATTTCCCAAGTCAAAGAAACAGAAGTTGAAGGATCAGATAAATAACTTTGAAAAATTATTTGGTAATTCGATTAGTACTACATGGGAGCAATTCAAAAAGTGCTTACGGAGTATTCTAGACCACAAGATTATTAATGATTCCTTGGTGGAGATCTTCTATCAATCATTAGATGATAATTGCAAAGCAGTGGCTGACATTATAATAGAACGCTCATTCTTGGATTGCATATTTCTAATGGTATCTGAGCGACGAAAGAAGGTAGCAAAGACCAATCGTGCATGGGGCTCAATAGAAAAATCGACTACTAAAATCTCATTCTCAGTTAGTACCAATCCAGAGAAGGCCAAGATCAATGAAGATGTGATACAAGAGTTTGTTAAGATTAGAACTAATCTGGGGTTGCTGATAAAGCAAAATTAGGAGTGAGTGAATGTAGTTAGTCATCCACCACATGCACCCATGTTTGAGGAGCCATATTATGAGGCTAATCAAATGGGGAGTTTCAAACCAATGCCCAAGGGCCCAATCAGGACTATTGGCGCCAAGGTCAAGTAAATCAAAGTCAGAACTATAACATAGATAATGCATATAGGGATAACAACCAAGGCGGTTGCTACAACAAAAATAGGGGACAAGACAAAGATGGGGATTGGGGTCACAAAGATGGGTATAGAAATCATTTGTATGTGCCACCACACAATCGTGATTCTTGGGTTGGGAATTCAAGCATTGAGGAGATGATTGACAAGCTATTAAAGAAGGTTGATACATAGGATGAGACCTTGAAGGGGATGAAAGCATGCATCTCAGGTATTAATAGAAGATTGAGTCTCATTTTGTAGCTATTAAGAAGTTGGATCAACAATTTGGTAAGATGTCTACACAGTTGAATTAGCATCAGAAAAGTATATTACTAAGAAACACAGTGTAAAATCTGAAGAATAATGGACAGTGCATGGCAATGACAACATGAGGTGGTAAGCAGATGATCGACCCATTAATGCCAATAGATAATGATGAGGTTCGTGAGAAGATGGTAGAAAGCAAGGATACAGAGATTAGGGATGATAAAACCAAGGATGGGTGTGACACCATGAAAATTAAGACCCATACCTAGGCCTCCACCTTCTTTCCCTCAAAGACTCAAGAAGAAAGAAGAGGAGGGGAAGTTTCAAAATTTCATCTCCATGTTGAAGCATCTAGCTATTATAATCCCTCTCATTGATGCTTTGGAGAAAATGCCTGGGTATTCCAAGTTCATAAAGGAACTTGTGACTAAGGAGAGAACAGTAAGTCAAGAGATTGCTCAAGACCTTCATCATTGTGGAGCTATTGTCAAAAGGTCCTTGGTCCAAAAGAATGAGGATCCCAGAGCATTCACCATACCTTGCACCATCAAAGTCTTCAAATTAGCAAAGGTGTTATGCAATTTAAGATCCAACATCAACTTAATTCCTCTTGTAGTGTTCAAATAGTTGGGCTTAGGAGCCCTCGCGTTGACTACAATTTGGTTGTTGATGGTTGAAAGGTTTGTGAAGAATCTTGTGAGGGTACTTTATTGTTATGACCCGGTTAGGGGTCTAGATGTGACATGGAGAAGGAGAACTCGAAAGCTCTCGATCAAGACATCATAGCATCAAAACTCCTCATTAGCTCAAAGAAGGCAGAAGCGTAACACATAATCCAATAGGCTCGAAATCCTCAATAACAAACTCAAAATTTAATAGCTTAATCAAATCCCAAACTCACGTCATTTCATACGAAATATAGTCAAAACTAACAAGTCAATACATAACGTAGCAAGAGTGTCAAAGGTCCAACACATGCCTCTAGTGGAATGACGGGGGCCACGACAAGTCCGGGCTCACCCTCAAAAGTCAAAATAATAAAAATTAAACTACTAAATAGCTAGAAGAAAGGCAGATATTGCCCTTGGAAGAAGGGCTCACCACTAGCAGATAGCTTCAAGATCAAAGCTCGTCGGTAGGTAGATAATACTCGTCACCTGCACCTACATGATTAGAACATGTAGACAAAAGTATGGGTTAGAACTATAAAGCACTAAGTATGTGGGCATGCAATGCATATGACATGGAAGTATGACAATAATATGACAAGGGGACACATGGTTCGAAGAGAATGTACTTAGACAAAAGAATATATATATAACAAGATGCTTATACCATGATGCATGAAATGCAAACCTATCAATAATATAATTTCAGGGATTTGACCTCAATCGACTCAAAGTAGGACCAAGCGAGCTACCACTTGGAACGGACTACTTACCAAGTAGATCCCAAAACTCCCTTAAACAAGGGGTATCAAAACAAAGCTCTCGATTTGGGCCAATCCCATGGTGGCACATGGTTTGACGGAATGGGTGAATTCCCAAACCCTCGGTACTAAGTTGGATCCCATGGGAATACATATATACATACCCATGCTTTTTCAAAACCCAAAACTAACCATACTTTTCAAATCATGCATCATTAGAACATAGTTTACCAAAAATCAAACGTTTCAAGTCAAGAGGCTTCAAACCGAACTAAGAGTTTTCAAAATCCTTCATATCAATGCAATAGGAGGTATCTCATTCTACTAAATCACAAACAAAAACAAACGGTGCAAGCACCCAAATGACTCATAGAGTCAATCAAAGAGACATTGTGATCGCAAGCCTAGGCATATCCAAATTTATATCAAGAATTTTTCCAAAACAAGAATTTTATCAAAATATTATCAAATCCAATACATGAATGAATGTATCAAAGCATGGGTAGCAGAATTCAAAACTTTAAATTTACAATTTAAAGGTTACTTCATCAAATTCACATAAAATTCCAAAGTAAAACTCGGCAAGACTTACCCATGCATTAAAATTCAAGACGAATACATGCAATACTAATTCTTCATACGTTAATGGAGTAAATCATAAAATTTCAAGAGTAAATTCACAAGAAAGTAACCTAGAGTATACAGCAAACACCAAACGTCAAGAGAGTTTTGCGAAATATAATGAACCCATAATTAAGTAAAACGTAAAAATTCATAAATTTAAATATTTGGGTTCTTGGGCTTCATGGATGGAAGAATCCATAAATTTAAATCCCACATACCTCAACTTATGCAAGAGAAGTCAACTTTGTTGCAAGGAATCCAAAACTCAATTTTTCTTCTTCAAGATTCTTAAATGGGAGTTCAGGACTTGAGAGAATTTGAGAGTGCTTTTTTGATTTTTACGTGAGAGAAAATAAACTTAGGGCTTATTTTTGGGATTAAGGGCCTTAGGAATGCTTAAAAGAAGCTACAAAAGTAATAAAATTATGATTTTAGCCTTAAAAATGGACCCAAAACGTGACACTGAGCCACACTGTCACGACCCGATAGGGGGCCTAGATGTGACATGGCGAAGGAGAACCCGAAAGTCCTCAATCAAACCATCATAGTATTATTACACTCATCATCGGTTCGGAAGTGCAGAAAATAAACACATAACACATAAATTCTAGGGAATTGGGGACATGGGATTCAACTATAGGGGCACACTGGGATTATGGGACTTACCGCGTAAGCACATAGTCATTCAAATCCCCAACATTCATATCATAAGAATATTAAAATGACAATACTCATAATTAAGTCTAATAGACAAAGCTTTCATAAACAATACATTCAACGTTCAAGTCGGAGTACAAGAGTTTAGAATTTTTCCATAAGCCTCTACATAGATGAAACGGGGTCTCGATATAGTTTGAGGATCACCCTCAATACATAAATAGAAATGAACAACATAATAAACTAGGTGGAACGAAAATGGCTATTGCCCTTGAACCAAAAGGGCTCACCACTATTACAAGTCTTCAAGAATGATCACACGTCGTTTAGTGGAATGTAGAAGTCGTCGCCGGCACCTACATGATTAGAACATGTAGATAAAAATATGGGTTAGCACAATTAAGCACTAAGTATGCGGGAATGCAAATGAATATGCACATGAGCCT
>JBCEWC010003748.1:0-29238 GCA_038996855.1 Solanum aculeatissimum
TTGGGGCCAACTTTCCAAAACAATTATACTGATGGGTCTGTAACGAGCATGGGAAAAGGCCCAGGTATCCCGCCGGGGTTGGATATGGCCTAGTAGTATTTTATGGGCCAAGAAATAAGAAACACAGGCGATTTGGGCAATTTTTCATGGGTGTTAGCCCACGGTTCCTAGCGCTACCAGGGGGTCGCGGCCAACTTTTCTAAATTATTATACCGAAGAGTTTGTAATGAGCCATGCAAGAGACCCAGGTGGCCCGCCGGGGTTGGATATGGCCTGGTAGTATTTCATGAGCCAAGTATTAGAAACTTGCAATTTGTGCAATTTTTTGTGGGTGTTAGCCCATAGTTCCAGGTGTTGCCCGGGGCTCGGATCCAACATAACCAAAAAATTATATCGAGGGGTCTGTAAGGAGCAAGGAAAGAGGCCCAGGTGGCCCGCTGGGGTTGGATATGACTTGGTAGTATTTTATGGGCCAACGAACAAGAAACATGCATTTTTGGCAATTTTTCATGGGTGTTAGCCCACGGTTCCAGGTGCTTACCGGGGCTCGGGGCTAAGTTTCCCCAAACATTATACCAAGAGATCTGTAACGAGCCAGGCAAGAGGTCAATTCTCCCTCCGGGGTTTGATATGGCCAGGTAGTATTTTATGGGCCAAGGAACAAGAAACATAGGACTTGGGTAGTTTTTTATGGGTGTTAGCCCACGGTTCGTGGCGCTGCCCGGGGCTTGGGGACAACTTTCTAAAAAAATTATTCTGAGGGGTCTGTAACGAGCTAGGCAAGAGGCCCAAGTGGTCGGCCAAGGTTGGATATGGCCTGTTATATTTTATGGGCAGAGGAACAAGAAATAAGAGATTTGGTACATTTTTCTTGGGTGTTAGCCCACGATTCTTGGCACTTCCCTGGGATCGAGGCCAACTTTCTCAAAAAATTATACTAAGGGGTCTATAACGAGACAGTCAAGAGGCTCAAGTGGCCCGCCGGAGTTGGAGATGGCCTGATAATATTTTATGGGCCAAGAAACAAGAAATAGGCGATTTGAATAATTTTTCATGGGTGTTAGCATATGGTTCATGGTGCTTCCCAGGGCTCGGGGCCAACTTTCTAAAAATATTATACCGAGGGGTCTTCAAAGAGCCAGGAACTAGGCCCAGGTGGCCCACCGGGGTAGAGTATGGCCTGATAGTATTTTATGGGCCAAGGAACACGAAACAAGCGATTTCGACAGTTTTTTATGGGTGTTAGCCTACGGTTCCTAGCGCTGCCCGGGGATCGAGGCCAACATTCCCAAAATACTATACTGAGGGGTCTGTAACATATGAGGCAAGAGACCTAGGTGACCTGCCGGGGTTAGATATAGCCTGGTGTATTTTATGGGCCAAGGAACAAGAAACAAGCGATTTAGGTAGTTTTTCATGGGTGTTAACCCACGGTTCCTTGCGTTGCTCGGGGCTCGGGGCCAACATTCAGAAAAAGTTATACCGAGGGGTCTGTAGCAAGCCAGGCAAGAGGCCCAGGTGGGTTGCCGGGGTTGGATATGGCCTGGTAGTATTTTATGGGCCAAGGAACAAGAAATAGGCGATTTGGGTAGTTTTTCCAGGGTGTTAGCCCACGATTCCAGTCGTTGCCTGGGGCTCGAGGCCAACTTTCTCAAAAAAATATATCGAGGGGTCTGTAACAAGTCAGGCAAGAGGCTCAAGTGGCCTTCCGGGATTGGATATGGCCAGGTAGTATTTTATGGGCCAAGGAATAAGAAACAGGCGATTAGGGTAGTTTTTCATGGGTGTTAGCCCACGGTTCCTGGCACTGCCTAGGTCTCGGGGCCAACTTTCTTATAAAATTATACAGAGGGGTCTGTAAAGAGCCAGGCAAGAGTCCCTGGTGGCCCGCTGGGTTGGATATAGCCTGGTAGTATTTTATGGCCAAGGAACTGGAAACAGATGATTTGGGTAGTTTTTTGTGGGTGTTAGCCCACGGTTCCTGGCGCTACTCGGGGCTCAGAGCCAACTTTCCAAAATATTTACACTGAGGGGTCTGTAATGAGCTAGGAAAATGGCCCAGGTATCTTTCTGGGTTTAGATATGGCCTGGTAGTATTTTATGGGCCAAGGAACAAGAAATAGGCGATTTGGACAGTTTTTTGTGGGCGTTAGATCACGGTTCTTGGTGCTGCCCGGGGCTTGGGGCTAACTTTCCCAAAACATTATACCGAAGGGTCTATAATAAGCTAGGCAAGAGGCCCAGGTGGCTCGCCGAGATTTGATATGGCCTGATAGTATTTTATGGGCCAAGGAACAATAAACAGGCGATTTGGGGAGTTTTTCATGGGTGTTAGCCCACGGTTCCTGACGCTGCCAAAGGCTCGGGGCCAACTTTCCCAAAACATTATACCGAGTGGTTTGTAACGAGCTAGGCAAGAGGCCCAAGTGGGTTTTCGGGGATGGATATGGCCTGATAATAATTTATGGGCCAAGGAACGAGAAACAGGTGATTTAGGCAGTTTTTCATGGGTATTAGACCACGGTTCCTGGTGCTGCCCGAGGATCGGGGACAACTTTCTGAAAATAATATACCGAATGGTCTGTAACGATCCAGGCAAAAGGCCGAGGTGGCCCGCCGGAGTTGGATATACCCTGGTAGTATTTTATGGTCCAAGGAATAAGACACAAGTGATTTGCACAATTTTTCGTGGGGATTAGCCCACGGTTCCTGTCGCTTCCCGAGGCTCGAGGCCAACTTTAAAAAATATTATACCGACGGGTCTATAACGAGCCAGGTAAGAGTCCCAGGGGGCCCACCGAGGTTGTATTTGGCCTGGTAGTATATTATGGGCCAAGCAATAGGTAATTTGGGTAGTTTTTTGTGGGTGTTAGCCCACGGTTCCTGGCGTTGCCCGGGACTCGTGGTCAATTTCCAAAAATATTATTCCGAGGGGTCTGTAACAAGCTAGGCAAGAGGCCTAGGTGACCCGCCGGGGTTGGATATTGCCTGGTAGTATATTATGGGCCACGGAACAAGAAACAGGCAATTTGGGCAATTTTTAGTGGGTCTTAGCCCATGGTTCCTGGCGCTGCCCTAGGCTCGGGGACACTTTCCTAAAATATTATACCGAGGGGTCTATAACGAGTCAAGCAAGAGTCCCAGCTTACCCGCTAAGGTTGGATATGGCTTGGTAGTATTTTATTGGCCAAGAATGTAGAAACAGGCAATTTGGGCAGTTTTTCGTGGGTGTTAGCCTGGGTTACTGGCGCTGCCTGGGCTCGGGGCCAACATTCCCAAAAATTTATACCTAGGGGTATTTAACGATCCAAGCAAGAGGCCCAGGTGGCCCACCGAGGTTGGATATGGCCTTGTAGTATTTTATGGGCCAAGGAACAAGATAATAGGTGATTTGGGCAATTTTACGTGGGTGTTAGCCCACGGTTTCTGGTGCCGCCAGGGGCTCGGGGCTAACTTTCCCAAAATATTATACCGAGGGGTCATGAATGAGTCATAAAAGAGGTCCAGGTGGCCCGTCGGGGTTAGATATAGCCTTGTAGTATTTTATGGGCCAAGGAATAAGAAACAGGCTATTGGGTAGTGTTTTGTGGGTGTTAGCCCACAGTTCCTGGCGCTACTCGGGGATCGGGGCCAACATTCCCAAAATATTATATCGAGGGGTCTGTAACGAGTCAGGCAAGAGGCCCAGGTGGCCCTTCGGGGTTGGATATGGCCTGCTAGTATTTTATGGGCCAAGGAATAAGAAACAGGCAATTTGGATAGTTTTTCGTGGGTGTTAGCCCACGATTCCTGGCGCTGCCCGCGGCTCGGAGCCAACTTTCCTAAAAATATATACTGAGAGGTCTGTAACGAGCCAGGAAAGAGGCCCAGATTGCCCGTCGGGGTTGGATATGGCCTGGTCGTATTTATGGGCCAAGGAACAAGAAACAAACAATTTAGACCGTTTTTCATGGGTGTTTGCCCACGGTTCCTGGCGCTTCCCAGGGATCAGGGCCAACTTTCCAAAATAAATTATACCGAGGGGTCTTTATTTAGCCAGGAACTAGGCCCAAGTTGTCCGCCGGGGTTAGATATGGTCTGGTAGTATTTTATGAGCCAAGGAATAAGAAACATGTGATTTGGGCAGTTTTTCGTGGGTGTTATCCCACGGTTCCTGGCATTGTCCGGGGATCGGGGCCAACTTTTCCAAAAATTATATCGAGGGGTCTGTAACGAGCCAAAAAAGAGGCCCAGGTGGTCTGCCGGGGTTAGATATTCCTTGGTAGTATTTTAGTGGCCAAGGAACAAGAATCAAGCGATTTCGGTAGTTTTTCATGGGTGTTAGCTCACGGTTCCTGGCGCTGCCCAGGGCTTGTGGCCAACTTTCCCAAAATATTATACTGAGGGGTCTTTAACGAGCCAGGTAAGAGACCCACCGGGGTTAGATAAGGTCGTGTAGTATTTTATGGGCCAAGGAAAAATAAAAAGATGATTCTGACAGTTTTTGTGGGTGTTAGTTCACGGTTCCTGGTGTTGCCCGGGTCTCGGGGCTAACTTTCTAAAAAATTTATACCGAGGGGTCTGTAACAAGTTAGGCAAGAGGCCCAGGTGGCCCGCCGGGGTTGGATATGCCCTGGTAGTATTTTATGGTCCAAGGAACAAGAAACACTCGATTTGGGTAATTATTTTTGGGTGTTAGCCCACGGTTCCTGGCATTGCACGGGGCTCGGGGCCAACTTACTAAAACAATAAGACCGAGGGGTCTTACCGATCCAGGTAAGAGGCCCATGTGACCCGCTGGGGTTGAATATGGCCTGGTAGTATTTTATGGGTCAAGGTACAAGAAACAGGCGATTTAGAATCTTTTTTATGGGTGTTAGTCCATGGTTCCTGCCTTTGTCCGGGGCTCGATCCCAACTTTTCCATAAAAGTATACCTAGGGGTCCGTAACAAGATAGACAAGAGGCTCAGGTGTTCCGCCAGGGTTGGATATGACCTGGTAGTATTTTATGGGCCAAGGAACAAGAAATAGCCAATTTGGGCAATTTTTTATGGGTGTTAGCCCACAGTTTCTGGCGTTGCCCGGGGCTAAGGGACAACTTTCGAAACACATATACTGAGGGGACTGTAACGATCCAGGTAAAAGGCCTAGTTGTCCCGCCGTGGTTGGATATGGCCTGGTAGTATTTTATGAGCCAAGGAAAATGAATCAAGCAATTTGCGTAGTTTTTTGTGGATGTTAGCCCATGATTCCTGGCGCTACGCGGGCTCGGGGCCAACTTTCCAAAAAAAAATTTCCAAGGGGTCTATAACGAGCCAGGTAAGAATCACAGGTGGCTCGTCGGGGTTGGATATAGCTTGGTAGTATTTTATGGGTCAAGGAACAAGAAACAAGCGATTTGGGCAGTTTTTCATTGGTGTTAGCCCACGATTCCTGGTGCTGCACTGGGCTCGCGACCACCTTTTTAAAAAAATTATACCGAGAGGTCTGTAACGAGTCAGGAAAGAGGCTTAGGTAGCCCGCTGGGTTTGTATATGTCCTGGTATTATTTTATGGTCCAAGGAACAAGAAATACTCGATTTGGGCAATTTTTCGTGGGTGTTAGCCCATGGTTCCTGGCGCTGCCTAGGGCTCGGGGCCAACTTTCCCAAAATCTTATACTGACGGCTCTGTAATGATCCAAACAAGAGGCTTACGTGGCCAGTCGGGGTTAGATATGGCCTTGTAGTATTTTATGGGACAAGGAATAAGAAACAGGCAATTTGGGCAATTTTTTTTGTGTTAACCCACAGTTCCTGGCGCTGCCCGGGGCTCGGGGCCAACTTTCCCAAAAAATTATATCGAGGGTCTGTAACGAGCCAGGCAATAGGCCCAGGTGTCCCGCCGGGGTTGGATATGGCCTGGTAATATTTTATAGGCCAAGAAACAAAAAAATAGACAATGTGTGCAATTTTTCGTGGGTGTTAACCCACAGTTCCTGGTGCTGCCCAGGGACTCGAAGCCAACTTTCCCAAAAAACTTATACCAAGGGGTCTATAACGAGCCAGGAAAGAGGCCTAGGTAGCCCTCTAGGGTTTGATATGGCGTGGTAGTATTTGTTTAGCCAAGGAACAAGAAACAGGTGATTTAGGGAGTTTTTTATGGGGGTTAGCCCACGGTTCCTGGCGCTGCCTGGGGTTCGGGGCCAACTTTACCAATAGAAGGGTCTGTAATGAGCTTGACAATTGGTCTAGGTTGCTCGGCGGCATTGTAGATAACCTGATAGGATTTTATGGGCCAAGAAATAGGAAACAGGCTATTTGGGCCCTTATTCGTGGGTATTAACTCATTGTTCCTGGCGCTGTCAAGGGCTCGGGGCCAACTTTCCCGTAAAATTATACCAAGGGGTTCATGATGAGCCCAAAAGGAGGACCAGGTGGATCAGCGGCATTGAAAATCGCCTGATAGGATTTTATGGGCCAAAGAACAGGAAATAGTTGATTTTAGCCCTTTTCGTGGGTGTTAGCCCACGGTTCCTAGTGTTACCCGTGGCTCGGGGCCAAATTTCCAAAAAAATTATATTGAGGGGTCCGTAACAATCCCATCAAGAGGCTTAGGTAGGTTGGTGGCATTGGAGATCACCTGGTAGGATTTTATGGGCCAAGGAACAGGAAACAGGCAATTTGGGTACTTTTTCATGGGTGTTAGCCCATAGTTTTTGGCGCTGCCCGGGGCTCGGGGATAACTTTTCCAAAAAATTATACTGAGGGGTCCATAATGGTCCCAACAAGAGGCCTAGGTAGTGCGGCAGCATTGGAGATCGCCTAGTAGGATTTTATAGGCCAAGAAATAGAAAACAGGCGATTTGGGCCCTTTTTCATGGGTGTAAGCTCACAGTTCCTTGCACATCCCGGGCTCACTTTCCTAAAAAATTATATTGAGGGGTCTGTAAAAAGCCCGGAAAGAGGCCCAGGTGGCGCAGCGGCACTGGAGATTGTCTTGTAGGATTTTATGGGCCAAAGAATAGGAAATAGGCAATTTGGGCCCTTTTTCATGGGTGTTAGCCCACAGTTCCTGGCGTTGCTCGGGGTTCGGGGTTAACTTTATAGAAAAATGATATCGAGGGGTCCATAACGAGCGAGGAAAGAGGCCCAGCTATCCCGGCGACATTAGAAATTGCCTGTTGGATTTTATGGGCTAAGGAACAAGAAGCAGGCGATTTGGGCCTTTTTTCATGGGTATTAGCCTACGTTTCCTGGTGCTGCCTGGGGCTCGAGGCCAACTATCCCAAACAATTATACTAAGGGGTCCATAACAAGCCCGGTAAGTTATGCAGGTGGCCCGACGACAATGAAGATTGCTTGGTAGAATCTTATGCGCCAAGGAATAGGAAATAAACGATTCTCGCAATTTTTCATGGGTGTTAGCCCACGGTTCCTGGAACTGCCAAGGGCTTGGCTCTAAATTTCCCAAAAACATGTAACGAGTGGTCAATAACGAACCTTGCAAGAGGTCCATGTAACCCAGCGACATTAGAGATTGCTTGGTAGGATTTTATGGGACAAGGAACAGGAAAAAGGCTATTTAAGCCCTTTTTCATGGGTGTTAGCCCACACTTCCTGGTGTTGCTCGAGGCTCGAGGCCAACTTTCCCAATATATTATTCTGAGGGGTCCATAACGAGCCTATCAAAAGGCATAGATGGCCCTGCGACATTGGAGATCACATGGTAGATTTTATGAGCCAAGGAACAAGAAAAAGGCTATTTGGGCCCTTTTTCGTAGATGTTAGCCCACAGTTCCTAGCGTTGCCCGGGGCTCGTTGCCAACTTTCCCAAAAAATTATACTGAGTTGTCCGTAACGAACCCAATAAGAGGCCCAGGTGGCCCGATGGCATTGGTGATTGCCTAGTAGGATTTAATGGGCCAAAGAACAGGAAATGGGCTATTTGGGCCTTTTTCATGGGTGTTAGCCCACGGTTCCTGGCGATACCCTGGGCTCGAGACCAACTTTCCCAAAAACATATCACAAGGGGTTCGTAACGAGCCCGAAAAGAGGCCCAGGTGGCCCGATGGCATTGGAGATCGATTAGTAAGATTTTATGGGCCACGAAATAGGAAACGGGTGATTTGGGCCCTTTTTGTGGGTGTTAGCCCACAATTCCTGACGTTGCCTAGGGCTCGGGGCCAACTTTCCTAACATATTATATTGAGGGGTCTGTAATGAGCCTAGTAGGAGGCCTAGGTAGGGTCGGCGGCTTTGGAGATTTTGTGGTAGGATTTTATGGGATAAGGAATAGGAAACAGGCGATTTAGGCCCTTTTTAGTGGATATTAGCCCACGATTTCTAGCGCTACTCGGGACCAACTTTCTCAAAAAATTATATCGAGGGGTCTGTAACGAGACCAACAAGAGGCCCAAGTGTCTCGGCAGCATTGGAGATCACCTGGTAGGATTTTATGGGCCAAGAAATAGGAAAAAGGTGATTTAGACCCTTTTTGTGGGTGTTAGCCCACGATTCCTGGTGTAGTCCGGGGCTCGGAACCAACTTTCCTGAAATATTATACCGATTGGTCCGCATCAAGCCCAAAAAGAGGCCCAGGTGGCCTAGTGGCATTGAAGATCCCCTGGTAGGGTTTTATGGGCCAAGAAATAGGAAACAGGTGATTGTGGACCTTTTTCGTGGGTGTTAGCCCACGGTTACTGGCATTGCTTGAGGCTCGGGGATAACTTTCCCAAAAATTTATACCAACGGGTCTGTAACAAACCCGGCAAGAGACCCATGTGGCCCAGTGGTATTGTAGATCGCCTAGTAGGATTTTATGGGTCAAGGAATAGGAAACAGGCGATTCTGGCCCTTTTTCATGGGTGTTAGCCCATGGTTGTTGGCGCTGCCCGTGGCTCATTGCCAAAATTCCCAAAAATTATACAAAGGGTTCCCTTACGAGACCAGCAAGAGACCCAGGTGGCTCGATAGCATTGACGACCGATTGGTAGGATTTTATGGGCAAGGGAATAGGAAGCAGGTGATTCTGGCCTTTTTTTGTGGGTGTTAGCCCACGGTTCCTGGCACTGCCCGGGGCTTGGGGCCAATATTTTTGAAAACTTATACAAAGGGGTCTGTAATAAACCCAGTAAGAGGCCCAGGAGGCGCGGCAGCATTAGTGATCACCTGGTAGGATTTTATGGGCCAAGGAATAGGAAACATGCAATTTGGGCTCTTTTTTGTGGGTGTTAGCCCATGGTTCCTAGTGCTCCCCGTGGCTCGGGGCCAACGTTCCCAAGAAATTATACCGAGGGGTCCATAACGAGCCCGATAATAGGTCCAGGTGGCCTGGCGGCATGAGAGATCGCCTGGTAGGATTTTATGGGCCAGGGAACAAGACTCAGGCGATTTGGGTAGTTTTTCGTCGATGTTTGCCCACGGTTCCTGGCGCTTCCCGGGGCTCGGAGACAACTTTCCAAAAATATTATAGCGAAGGGTCCGAAACAAGCCCGGAAAAAGGCCTAGATTGCCCGGTGGCATTAAAGATTGCGTAGTAGGAATTTATTGGCCCAGAAACAAGAAACATGCAATTTGGGCCCTTTTTGTGGGTGTTAGCACACGATTCCTGGTGGTGCCCGAGGCTCGAGCCAACTTTCCCATAAGATTATACCGAGGGGTCCATAACGAGCCCAGGAAGAGGCCCAGGTGGCCCAGCGGCATTGAAGATCGCCTGGTAGGATTTTATGGGCCAAGGAACAGGAAATAGGTTATTTAGGCCTTTTTTATTGTGTGTTAGCCGACAGTTCCTGGCGCTTTTCGGGGCTCGGGTCAACCTTTCAAAAAAAACTATACCAAGGGGTCCGTAACAAGTTCGGTAAGAGGTCCAGGTGGCCCGGCGACATTGGAGATCGACTGGTAGGATTTTATAGGCCAAGGAACAGCATACAGATGATTTGGGCCCTTTTTTCATCGATTTTAGCCCACGGTTCTAGGCGTTGCCCAGGAGTCGGGGCCAACTTTCTTGAAATATTATACCTAGGGGTCCGTAACGAGCCCGACAAGAGTCTCAATAGGCCCAGTAACATTAGAGATCACCTGGTAGGATTTTATGGGCCAAGGAATAGGAAATAGGCGATTTGGGCCCTTTTTTGTCGGTGTTAGCCCACGGTTCCTGGTGCTTCCTGGGGCACAGGGCCAACATTCCCAAAAAATTATATCGATAGGTTCGTAATGATCCCGACAAGAAGCCTAGGTGTCCTGGCGGCATTTTAGATCGCCTTGTAGGATTTTATGGGCCAAGGAACAGGAAACAGGCGATTTGGGCCCTTTTTCATGTGTGTTAGCCCAAGGTTCACGGTGTTGCCCGGGTCTCGGGGCTATTTTTTCCAAATATTATACCAAAGGGTCCATAAAGAGATTGGCAAGAGGCCCAGGTGGCACGGCAGCATTGGAGATCGCTTGGTAGGATTTTATGGGTCAAGGAATAGGAAATAGGTGATTTGGGCCTTTTTTTGTGGGTGTTAGCCCACGGTTCTTGGCGCTGCCCAGGGCTCGAGGTCAACTTTCCCAAAAAAATATACTGAGGAGTCCGTAATAATCCTGGGAAGAGGCCAAGTAGCGCGGCGGTATTGGAGATCGTCTGGCTAGATTTTATGGGCCAAGGGACAAGAAATAGGCTATTTGAGCCCCATTTTTGTGGGTGTTAGCCCACAGTTCCTGGCGCTACCCAGGGTTGTGGGCCAACTTTAAGGAAAGCTTATACCAAGGGGTCTGTAACGAGCCCGTAAAGAGTTCTAGGTGGCCCGGCGGTATTAGAGATTTCCTAGTAGGAGTTTATCGGCCAAAGAATAGAAAATAGGCAATTTACACTCTTTTTCATAGGTGTTAGCCCACGGTTCCTGCCGCTGCCCAGGGCTCGGGTCTAACATTCCCGAACAATTATAACTAAGGATCCATTACGAGCCCGGCAAAAGGCTCAGGAGGCCCGACAGTATTGGAGACCACATGGTAGGATTTTATGGGCCAAGGTATAGGAAACAGGTGATTTGGGGAATTTTTCGTGCGTGTTAGTCCACGGTTCCTGATGCTTCCCATCGCTCGGGGCTAACTTTCCCAAAATATTATACCGAGTGGTTCGTAACAAGCTCAGAAAGAGGCCCAGGTGGACTAGCAACATTGGAGATTGACTGGTAAAATTTTATGGGCCAAAGAACAGGAAATAGGCGATTTGGACCCTTTTTGTTGGGTTTTAGCCCACGGTTCCTGGCGTTGCCAAGGGCTTGGGGCCAACTTTCCCAAAATATTATTGTGAGGGGTCTATAACAAGCCCAATAAGAGGCCCAGGTGGCACGACGACACTATATATCGCCTGATAGGATCATATGGGCCAAGAAACAGGAAATAAGCGATTTGGGTCCTTTTTTGTGGGTGTTAACCCATGATTCCTGGCACTGCCCGAGGCAGCCTTTTCCAAAATATTATACTGAGGGCTCTGTAACGAGCACAGAAAGAGGCCCAGGTGGCTTGGAAAAATTGGAGATCGCTTGGTAGAAATTTATGGGCCAAGGAATAGGAAACAGACTATTTGGGCCCTTTTTCATGGGTAACGCCTACGGTTCCTGGCATTGCCCGAGGATCGGGATCAAATTTTCTGAAACTTTATACCGAGGGGTCCGTAACAATCTCGGCGAGAGTCCCAGGTGGTGTGGCGACATTAGAGATCGCCTTGTAGGTTTTTATGGGCTAGGGAATAAGAAACAGGCGATTTGGATAGTTTTTCATGGGTGTTAGCCCACGGTTCCTGGTGCTGCCCGAGGCTCGGGGCCAAATTTCCCAAAAATTTATACCAAGGGGTCCGTAACAATCCCAGAAAGAGACGCAAGTGGCCCGGCGGCATTGGAGATTTCCTGGTAGGACTATATGGGCCAAGGAACAAGACATAGACGATTTGGCACTTTTTCGTTGGTGCTAGCCCATGATTCCTAGCGCTGCCAGGGGCTCGAGGCTAACTCTACAGAAAAATTATACTGAGGGATCCGTAACGAGCCTGATAAGAGGTCCAGGTGGCCCGACGGCATTGAAGATCACCTGGTAGGATTTTATGGGCCAAGAAAAAGCAAACAGGCGATTTGGCCCTTTTTATGGGTGTTAGCCCACGGTTCCTGGCACTGCCCATGACACGACGCTAACTTTCCCAAAAACTTATAACAAGGGGTCAGTAATGATCCAAGCAAGAGGCCAAATTCAGCCAATGGCATTGGATATTGCCTGGTAGGATTTTATGGGCCAAGTAACAGGAAACAAGCAATTTGAATAGTTTTTCATGGGTATTAGTCCATGGTTCCAGGCATTGCCCGGGGATCGGGGCTAAATTTCCCAAAATATTATACCGAAGAGTCTGTAATGAGCTCGTCAAGAGGATCAGGTGGCCCGACAGCATTGGAGATATCCTGGTAGGATTTTATGGGCGAAGGAACAGGAAACAGGCAATTTGGGCCCTTTTTCGTGGTTGTTAGCCCACGGTTCCTGGCGCTGCCCGGGGCTCAAGGACAACTTTCCTAAAATATTATACCGAAGGGTCTGTAACAAGCCCGGCAAGAGGCCCAGATGGCTCGACAACACTAGAGATCGCCTGGAAAGATTTTATGGGCAAAGGAACAGGAAACAGGTGATATGAGCCCTTTTATGGGTGTTAGCCAACGATTCCTGGCGCTGCCCCAGGTTGGGGGACAACTTTTCTGAAACATTATACTGAGGAGTCCGTAACGAGCCCCGTAAGAGGCCTAGGTGGATCGACGGCATTAAAGATCGCCTGGTAGGATTTTATGGGTCAAGAAACACCAAACATGAGATTTGGGCCCTTTTTCATGGGTGTTAGCCCACGGTTCTTGGTGTTGCCTGCGGCTTGGGGCCAATATTCTCGAAATATTATACCGAGTGGTCCATAACGAGTGGTAGGATTCCTCGCGTTGCCCGGGGCTCGGGGCCATCTTTCCTAAAAAATTACACCGAACCGTCCGTAACCAACCCAGCAAAAGCCCCAGATGGCCCGGCGGTGCCGCATGTCGCCTAGTAGGATTTTATGGGTCAAGTAACAAGAAACAGGCGATTTAGGCAGTTTTTCATGGCTGTTTGCCCACGGTTCCTGGCGCTGCCCGGGGCTCGAGGCCAACTTTCTTGAAAAACTACTCCGACCCATCCGTAACGAGAACTGAAAGAGCCCAGGTGGCCCAGCGGCACCATAGAATGCCTGGTAGGATTTTATGGGCCAACAAATAAGAAATATGTGATTTCTATAGTTTTTCATGGGTGTTAGCCCATGGTTCCTGGCACTGCCCGGGGCTCGGGGCCAAGATTCCTTAAAAATTACACCGACCCATCTGTAATGAGCCCGAAAAGAGTTATAGGTGGCCCGGCGGTACCTTAGGATGCCTCATAGGAATTTATGGGCTAAGCAATAGAAAATAAGTGATTTTGGTAGTTTTCATGGGTGTTGGCCCATGGTTCCTGCCGCTTCCCAGGATTAGGGGCCAACTTTTCCAAAAATATATACCGACATATCCATTATGAGCCTAGCAAGAGCTCGGGTGGCCCGGTGGCGCTGTAAGACACCTGGTAGGATTTAATGGGCCAAGCAACAGGAAATAGACGATTTTGACAGTTTTTAGCCCACGGTTCCTGGCGCTGCCCGAGACTCGGGGCTAGCTTTCCCAAAAAATTACACTGACCCATCCGTAACGATCCCAAAAAAAGCCAAAAATGGTCCGACGATACCACAGGACGCCTGGTAGGATTTTATGGGTCATGCAATAGAAAAGGTGATTTTAGTAGTTTTTTTAGGGTGTTATCCCACGGTTCCAGATGTTGCCCGGGGCTCGAGGCCAAGTTTCCTAAAAAATAACACCAACCCATTTGTAATGAGCCCGACAAGAGCCCCAGGTGTCCCGACGGTGTCGTAGGATTCCTGGTAGGATTTTATGGTCCAAGCAACAGGAAACAAGCGATTTCGGTAGTTTTTTCTTAGAAATAAACTCCAAAATATAAATCTAGCGATTTTCTCAATTTTGCATAGGTGTTAGACCACGAGTTCAGGGTTGTCGGGGCTCCCGATCCATTTCTCTTAAAAAAATTTATGTACCCATCTATAACGAGCCTGCGAAGAGTTCCAATAGGTCTGATGGCGTCAGACGGCCCAGTAGTCTATGGATTTTATAGGTATCGGGGTTCTGAACCCATATTTCTCAAAAAACCTACACTGAACCTCCCATAAAGAGTTCGCTAAGAGTTCTAGTAGGCTCAGTTCCATTTAACGGCGCCTCGAAGGATTTTAGGGGCGACAAAATAGGAATCAAGCAATTTTCTCAATTTTTTGTGTGCTAGCCCACAAACTTTGGAGGTGTTGGGGCTTTAGGCCCATTTTTCTCATGAACTTTACAGAACCATCCGTAACGAGTCTTATAAGAGTTCCAATAGGCCCAGTGCCATTTAATGACGCCTCAGAGCATTTTATGAATGATGGAATAGGAGTAAGGTGATTTTCTCAATTTTTTGTGGATGTTAGCCCATGGATTTTTTAGGTGTCAGGGCTCTAAGACTATTTTTCTCCGAGAACTTTTTGGAACCGTCGGTAGTGAGTCTTCTAAGAGTTTTCATAGGCCCAGTGCAATGGTGCCTCGGAGCATTTTATGGGCAACAAAATAGGAATCAAGAAATTTTCTCAAATTTTCATAGGTGTTAACCCATGAATTTTGGAGGTACCAGGCCTCGAGCCTATTTTTCTCAAAAAATTCACACATAATGAGTTCGTTAAGAGTTCCAATAGGCCTGGTGCCATTGAATGATGCCTCGAAGCATTTTATGGGTGACGGAAAAGGAATCGGGCAATTTTCTCAATAATTTGTGGGTGTTAGCCCATGAATTTTGGAGGTGTCAGGGCTTTGGGCTCATTTTTCTTGGGAAACTTCAAAGAACTATCCATAACGAGTCCTCTAAGAGTTTCCATAGGACCAGTACCATTTAAAGGCACCTCGGAGCATTTTATGGGTGACGCAATAGGAATTAGGGGATTTTCTCAGTTTTCATGAGTGTTAGCCCACGAATTTTGGAGGTACCAGGGATTTGAGGTCCATTTTTCTCAAAAAAAATCACGGAGCCATCCATGAAGAGTTCGCTAAGAGTTCCAGTAGGCTCAGTGCCATTTAACGGTGCCTCAGAGCATTTTATGGGCGACAAAACAGGAATGAGGTGATTCTCTATGTTTTTCGTGAGTGTTAGTCCATGAATTTTGGAGGTGCTAGAGCTCCGCGCTTATTTTTCTAGGAAAACTTCATGGAACCATCCGTAACGAGCCCGCTAAGAGTTACAGTAGATCTGGTGCCATTTAACTCACCTTGGAACATTTTATGGGTGACGAAACAGAAATCAGGAGTTTGGCATTTTTCTCAATTTTTTGTTGGTGTTAGCCCATGAATTTTGGAGGTGCCGGGGTTCCGAGCCCATTTTTCTCAAAAAACTTCATGAAACCATCCATGATGAAACCGCTGAGTTTCTCTACGCCTAGTGTCATTTAAGGGCACCTCGGAGCATTTTATGAGGGACGAAATAGGAATCAGACGATTTTCTCAATTTTTCATGGGTATTAGCTCACAGATTTTGGAGGTGTTGGGGCCCGAGCCCATTTTTCTCAGAGAACTTCACGGAATCATCTCTAACAAGCTCAAAATCTTTCTTATTTTCTTAATTACCTTGCCAAGTCAAACGGTACTATATAAAATGAAATTTAGAGAGTATTACTTACTAGGTCGTCATGAAAAATTTAGCTCAAGCAAAGATGGTCACATATATTCCAAAAAAAATCATGAACTAATACACACAAAAATCTGAGATATTCTTGAATGTTCTTAGCGTGACCCATAAATTTGAAAAAAAAATTATGACTGTCCTAACAAAACAATAAGTATCATTTACTAGGTCGTCACAAATGAGCTCACACAGAATCGATCACACATATTTCAAAAAAGTTATGGACTAATACACACAAAAAGTGGAAATTATTCTTAATTTCTATTTCATGATCCATAAACTTCAAAAAGCAATGCTTCCCTAACAAAATAACGAGTATCATATATTAGGTCATCATGAACTGACCTGCAAAATTTGCGCTCCAACAGAATCTATCACACATATTTCAGATAATTCATAAATTAATACACATAAAAAAATTGAGTTAATCCTGATTTTTTATTTTGTTACCCATAAATTACAAAAAGCAACCTATGCTCTAACAATACATTGAGTATTACTTAATAAATCATCAGCCTGGACCAAAAAAAATTTGAGCTCAATAGAGTTAGTAACACATCCTGAAAATTTATAAATTGACATACATTAAAAGTCAAGATAATCGTGAATTTCTATTTTGTGATTCATAAACTTCAAAAAGTAGCTTATGTCCCGATAAATCAATGAGTATCATTTGCTAGATTTTCACAAATGTACTCCTAAAATTTGAGCTCAAACAACATTCATCACACATAAACTAAAATCTTAAAGATAATTTCAAACTCCCCCATGATAATCATGATTATCAACACATTATCTCAACCATAATTTTAAAAAACTAATGTAACAAAACTTAGTACTTTAAATTTTTCTTTTTTTTCTTTTTTCATTCAATAATGTGGGTGGAGCCAATCTCTTCCAACATTCACCAATAATTTTGGCCACTTTAATGTAAATGTATGACAGCCTGTGTGTATTATTAATCTCTTTCCTCCTCCTCATAGATTCATAGTTGAAATTTTTTGGTTGAATTTTAAAGAGATCTCAATTTCTTTCCTACCATAATAACTATTTGCATTGGAACTTGAAAACTTATAGGGAAAAAAGTTCAATTTTTTAGGTCACTTAAAAGGCTGTCACCTTGTCTATTGAATAGTAACATATTCAAGTTCACTTTTGAAATAGTTTGGTGTAGAGCTAGACCCTACCTATATTCATTTATCAAATTTTATGTTATTTTTTAATTTTTTGTTTTAAGTCACAAATCACAATACTGAAAAATAAATTGAACATGATGGAACTTTAACTTACTCGGATATCATCTTCGATAGAAAAGTATAAACGTCGAGAATTAGACTAGAAGATCAATAGATAATCGAGTCTTAAGAGTAGGAGATAAAAAACTCAAATCTAAAAACCTCTTGTTAATGATAATATGTCATGTTTCTTCTGCATATATTATGTACGGATAAATTTTTACTATAATACGAGGTATAATTTGCGGAAGCTATTTTCTTCGATTGTAGAATTAAAAGAATTATGTCTCCTTTTTAAGAAAAGAATTTTCATTAACTTTGTAGCTATCTATCGAACTCATTTCACCGAGCTTAATACGTCTTGTGGAATTTTCTACAAAGGCCTAAATAGATAGGTCCAAACAATTGATTTATAAGGGTCCGACCCTTGATTGGTTGCCCTACTAGGTAAAGCAAGCACTCATCGATATTTTTTTATTTTTCTAATCATACTTTTTGTGAATTAAAAGGGTTCAAAATATAAAAATAAAAGTGTGTGACATCGACTTAGATATGAGATATTAATTAAGAATCTACTACTTACTATTATTTTATTATAGAACATATAACATAAAGATCCACTTGGTACTATGAATTAATCCATGAGTATTTATTGCAAGCAAAAACTTACACCTTGGTGATGAAACTATAGACCCCCACAAAGTCAAAAGTAAAAGAGTACTATAAATACAACAAGTTGGGGAAAATATTAAACATTCTTGTCACATGATAAGTATTTTTTTATTCTTAATCAAAGACGTTAGGTTTAAGCTTCAGATATAAAATTATTTTTGATAAGGAATTTTTCACTTTCGTAATAAAACTTTTCAACATAAATCTGAATTAATCTGATTCTAAAGCATGTATCGAACATCGGAAACTTAATAAAAAACAAGTTGATGAAAGATCTAATAAAAGCAGTAAACTTGTGACCTCTATACTATTGCATATTGTGATCCCTACAAATTAAACAATAAATTAGTTTGATATTTAATAGCCTCACAAGTCTCTTGTGTTTAAGCATTTCTATTGTTCCCTTTTCTATTTATTGGATCAAAAATACATAAAAATACATTAGATTTGATCAACTGGTCATCCTACCTCGACGATCTATTTAATCACCTATTGGTATTTTAGTTTTTCACCTATGAGTGATTCTAAATGCTATATAAAACTTTACAAGTAAATAAACTTTATGAAAATAGAATTAGGTCTCAACGAAAATTAATATTTTATTAGTGTCACAAGTTTCATGTTCGATATAGTATTCACAAGGGAAATTAATTATTATATGACTTATTTGATTAGGAACCACATAAAGTTGATTGGATGAAAGTGAATTTACTCATAATAATTTCCAACATAATGATGTATGACCAACTGTCATACACAATTAGAGGTCAAACTAAAAATTGGCAAATATATTGGCTGAGGTATTTATGAAAATGACTTTAAGATAATCTCTTTAACTAAAATTAGTCAATATTCTCAATGCTTCTAAAACTATGCCTTCCTCACCACAGAGAAGATTATGATAGGATGTATAAAATAAAAATAGTAAGGGGCAATCGTTATATAATATGAATTTAAATTAATTGAAGTTATAATGCTTATCTCTAGCAATATGTATCTCGCAACTAAGACTATATATTTCATAGCATTTGAATCTCACAACTATTTCCATAAGATAGTGGAAGTAACTATGTCTTCCTCCCACGTTGAGGGTTGTGACGAGATTTATAAGATTCTTCATTTTCAAATTTCAATTAAAGATTTTGAATTCGAATTCTGATAAGTAGAAAAATTGATAAGAAGTGATTTTACCTTTAGTCAATCGTGTATAAAGCAAATATAGACTAGACGAAACTTTAAGATTAGTATCGAACCTAATATCAAACAACATGTGTTTCACAACTAGGATAGTATATCTCATATGATAAGCAACATAATAGAAGTCAATGGTTCAAAAAAAATTCTATGGGACTTAAATATAATTTTAGACTTTGAATGTATGGACAATTAATAGAGATTATTTCCAAAATAAGCTATGGTTGGAAATATTGCATTTTATTGCTTGTTTTGCACTTAACCATATCTAGATGGTAGACATGCTCTAGCTAATATAGTTGATAACCATAATTGAAATTTTACGTTTATGAATTCTGAATCTAGATAAATATTTATGCATATCAAGTAAATTTCATAAATTTTAATAGGAAGCTAGTCTAGATAAAATTTATTGAATTTTGTTAAATTGATAACTTTAGTTATATATAACACCTCCATTGAAAATCGTCCTAACTATAATTATATATCCACCATGAAGAATAAAAAAGTCAAAATACCTCATGATATCTAGCTAGGGTTGGAAATTTTTATAAACCAATTAATGTGAAATCTCACCTAATTTATATATATATATATTGCTTGAATAAAACCAATAATATTTATTGCATTAAAATAGTTTAATTTTCCCCCTATTATAAATTGAATTGGAGGTTGTTCAATCTCCATTCTTGCAATCTCTTAATTAAAGTTTCAATCAACATAAACTTGTTGCTTAATTTTTACTTTTTACATCTTTAATTTGGTGCACCAAATATTGAAGATGAAAATCAAATATTAATCGAGTCAAAAATTTTAATAAGATGATATATCAATATACGAAGACGCTAAAGAAATGTAATATTTATTTTATTATATTTGTCTAATTTTTTTGATAATTTTTTTTTTTTTTTGACTAAACCCTTGTGCCCCCACTAGCCTATTGTTTTAGTTCCCTTTTTAAATTTCTTTGAATTGCAAAAGTTGAAAATATTGAATTTTTCTTAGTCAAATTAAGAAAATTTTATCAAAATACTTAATTTCTCAAATAAAAATTAGTTTGATATATATCTTCTTGTCATTACACGATATTGTGATCTCTTTCATCTATCAAAGAATGCGGTATAACGGATGAGATTGTTTCTTTTTTGATCGGTGCAAATTCAAAATAATCGAATTCTAATAGATATACAGAATATTGTATGAGAATTTTTTAAAAATGATATTTTCTTCTTTCAACCAGTATTATTGTCAAATCAAAATCAACATTAAACTGCCAAAAAAAAAAAAACAGACTGTCAATTTCATTTACTTAAATATCATTAATAGCCGTATTTGCTTACTAAAAGATTTGACAATTCTCAAAAACAAATATCATTGGTGGATTGTGGGAGTTGCCAAAATAAATTAATTTAAAAAATATCTAGTTTGACTTGACATAAAATTTAAAAAAATTTTAAAAAAATATTTTAATCTTGTGATTCTAAATTAAAATTATATCAAATGTATTAAAATGTCATTTAATTTTATCGTCTTAAACGTGAAATGTGGAATATTGAAATTAAAGAGCAATCAGAAAAAGAAAGATGTCATTATTTCTGAAATAGACTAAAAAAAAATAGATCATTTTATTTAAAACGTAGAGAATATTATTGTATCTCATTTATAATTGTGTTTGACAATTATTATTAATAATCTTCCTATTGACTTCAACAAACAACTTTGATTTTGTCCTATAATTGTTATTAATGGATAAGAAAAATATACAACAAGTGTATAAGAATGGAACCTTCATATTTTTTAGATAATTATTGATCTCAAAATTATTTAAAATTATTTTTATTATATACTTTATTGATCTGATTCACTTTTGGAGCCTAATACTTTTAGACGAAGGTCTTCTGGAAACAGTTTCTCTATCTTTATAAGGTATTGATAAAGTTTGCATACATATTATCCTCTCCAGACCCTACTTGTGGAATTCTACTAGATATATTATTGTTTTTGTTTTGTTTTATTGATCTGATTCGTAGCGTAAGAATTCTGAAATTTTATATTACATTCATTTCAATTTATGTGATACTTTATTTTTTTTAATCAACCTAACAAATAATGATATTTTTTCATATTGAGAAATTATTTAACATTAAATTTTAATAAAATAATTTATAATTACATAAATTTTTATTAATTACTTTAAATCACACACTTTAATTTATTTATTTTTAATTTATACCTAATTAAATATTTTCACAAATATTGGAGACATAAAGTAGTGGAGTTTGTAAAACCCATGACTATTACTACAACTACAAAGTCCAAAAACATCTTAACAAAGGCAAAGGTCAATACATAACTTTGACCCACTCTCTTAACCACCAATCCCAAGGTCTCATCATCTTTTTTTTCTCGCGTTCGATATTTATATTGAGATACAATTAAATTCGAATTTAGGGAAAATTATTTTGATTTTTTTTAAATTTCGTATTTAAATTATTAGATGTGTGAGTTTTTTATATAGATTATCACCAGATATTTATTGAAACATACCTTAATTATTGATTCTTCACTTTTTCTATTTGAATTTCAGATATGAAACTCAAACATTTAATTATAGTTTAGGTAAAAAAAAACTCATATATCATATAATGTAAGTATGAAATTCAAAAAATGAGATAACTTAAGTGTAGTTTTAATTCTTCACTTTTATAATAACTCATCAATTTCAAATCTCTGATCCATTCATTATTTCATGGATATAGAAATTGAAAGCTGAAAAAGAATTGAGAGAAGTGATTAGACATACAAGACATGTCATATCTTCAACTTATCGAGTAAATGACTTTAGATATGAAGACATAAAATTCATGGATTAGAGTATAAGGATACTCAGTGGCGGAGTCAATATTTTCATCAGCAGTATTCGTATTTTTAGAATATGAGTGAGTGATTTTTGTATCAAGTATGTTCAAAATTTATTGATATGTATCAAAATATCTATATATTCAAAAAAGTTTTCCGACGAGGAATGTTCATTTGACCACCCTTGAGTGAATGTACCTCGGCCCCCGAGGGTACTAAGCAATCCAGTATTGTTGTGATTTTCGTAGTAGTATTAAATAGTATATTTTCTTTATAATCTTTTGCTTTGATTACACCTCTTTCGAGTCAAAAGTCCATAAAAAATAATATTTCTATTCAATAAAGATAGAGATAAGACATGCATATATCTCTTTCGAGTTTAGAGTTATCCAATACATGTACTAACAGAGAGATAACAAACATTCCACAAAATTATAAATTTCAATTTTTTTCTAATTTAAAATTACAAGAAAATAAAAATCAAAGGGGGGGGGGGGGGGGAGGGGGGGGGACCATGATAATGCTTATACGTAAACTTTACATATAAAAACTCTTTTATCCAATTTGTAAAAAAAGGCTTAACATATTGAATTGGTTATCGTGTTCAAAGAAAGAAAGATTCTTGATTTTCTCATCAACCCCATTAAAATAAAGCTTCAATTTTTGTCATGAATTTGAGCTAAATTTCTTCTTGTTGTTTTTGTTTCTGGATTTTTGAAGAAAATCAAATTCAAAATGGGGAGTAAATGGAGGAAAGCAAAGCTTGCATTGGGTTTAAATACATGTCTTTATGTTCCAAAAACACTTGAAGATTCACCAGCTTCAACGGCTGCGGCGGTGGTGGTGGCCGGAGGAAGGTTTTCCGATGCTGTTTCATTGTCTCCGACGACCCCAAATAGGAATTCCGACTGTCATGTTGATATGCCCACCACACCCACCCCATCATCATCTGGGCTTCGTTTGCCTAAATATCATAGCTCAAAGTCTTCCAAGGTTAGCAAAAAAGAGAAAAAAGATTCAATTTTGTTTTGTTTTTTAGATTAATCTTACAGAAAATTGAACTGGGTTGGTGATTTCTTGTTTAAATTTTATGTTTTTCAGCTAATTTGTGGTTTATGTTCATCTAACAAGAATCTTCTATTGAGTATATTCTTAATAGTGAAGAGTTGAGTGTGTTTGATTGGTAGAAACTAGAAAGATGTTTAATGTAGAATACTTTTTTTCTTAAGAAAATTATCTTTTTAGATTATTTTGGTTGAGTGTAGAAGTATTTTGATAAATTTTTGAGTATTAGAAGTTGACAAAAATGACCAAGTGTGAACTGAAACTAGAGTAAAGATGCTATCTTTTTTCCATTTCCCCAGCTAATTTTTCAACTGTTTTAAGTTTCTTGTTTGTCTTTAATGAGATCAATTAAGTAGTTTGGTTTTGTTTTGTTTTTTCTATTAATTGAGGGTAGGTCATAGTCTTTAGTGGTACAGACAGAATTTTCAATAAATACTTGATATAAATAGTATAATTTTTCGTTTAGATACGGAAGAGGCGAAGCCAAGTAGGACGAAGAGGACACGAAAAACTATTTTTATTTATATATGTTGAACTCCTGTGACTTTCATGCCTTAGTGAAAATTTTGGCTCTTTCACTGTGTGGAGTGAAGGACACTGTTTCCCTACCTTTCAAGTGGTTCTTATTGCCATATAGAAAGTTGTGTTTTAAGTGTAAAGATGGTGATGGCCTTGTAATATAATGTACAGTTATATTTCAGATTCTCCATGTTGGGTGGGGATAAAAAGTAGATAGGTATCTGTGAAAGGGAGGACCCCATATAGTGGTCCACTGGTGTTTTCATTGTAAAAAGGAAACACCAGAGAGTAATTTTCATTTTTCCTCCTTACTCTTCTTGGAGGGGGAAAGTGCTTTGCTTGGTCAGCAACTGCACTATTTTTAGTTTTTTTACACACATGACTTTAACTCATTTGGCCATTTTCTATCACCCCTTTTCATGACATTAGTCCAAGGAAAAAAAAGCCTGTTGAACTGTTGATTTGAGAGCTTTTTTGCCATTAAGTACTTTCAGGAAAGCAGTTTCCATATTCTAGCACTGACAAATCACTGGTCTAACCTTGACAGACTTATCTTGTTAGAAAGAGGTGATAGATATTTTGTGGAATTAGTTGAAGTACTTTCAAGAAAATAATTTTCAAATCCTAGTTGAGACAAAATACCAAGTTGATAGAGTTATTTGATACATGTCGCTGATTTGAGGTGATAGGCCTTTTGTGGAATTAACTGAAGTACTTTTGAGAAAGCTATTTCAGAGTTGAAAAACAAAAAAAAGAATGGATTTTTTTTTAGTTAATGGCTGAAACAATGATTTCTACTTCTTTTGATAATGTGGGGTTCTTGATTATTTTAATAATAACAATGTATTTTAGCTGTCTTGAAATTGCTTCATCATTCAGAGTTTCTGGGGTTTGCACCTACTTTTCAAAAGTTTATTTTTTTTTAAGTATACGTCCACTACTTTGCTTTGATATTTGACTACTCAAAACATTGACTTTATTGAAATGGTAGACCAGTCTTGCACATGTAATATTATTCTTAAATAGCCATTAGTTGTGAAAGTAGTAGTAATTGTGTAGACATCATCAATTTCATCTTTTTATGCGGCTGTCTTGATAATGTAGTTGACATGCAGACATAAGAGGGCCACACTTTATAGTGACAGTAATCTTTGCTGTATGATGGCAATATAACTTTAGCCTCCTGTAGATAGGCCTACTGAGTTTTCGAGTATTCCATCCGTTTTAATTTGTTTGTTTTGTTTTAACTTGACGTGGGGTTAAATTAAAGATATGTAAAATGTACTTATAGTCTTAAATATGGCTTGTGAAAAGTTGAGACTAAGGAGTTTTTAGAAAAGGAAAGAAATGTTCTTTTCGAGGCAGACTAAAGAGAAAAGCAAGACAAAAAATTGAAACGGAGGGTGTATTTTTCCTTTGATGTCATAAACAAATGAGTTTTTTTTTTTCAGTATATATAACTGGTGAGGAGGTGGCAAGTGACCTAAATTAGCCCCCACCCACTACACTCACACACCCACTGGCATTATTTGACTTAACACTATATTTAAGAAAAGAAAAAGATTTTTAAAACTTTTGATGTAAAATAATTATTAAATATTTGTGTGGCTGAAGATTCATTTCATAAGAGGTAAATGTGAAATTTAATAGTTTAATTGTTTCTAATTATAGTAAGGTGATATTCTTTTTGGGACGGAATAAAAAGAAAAGGGTGCCACATAAAATGAGACAGAGGGGGAGTAATTGTTATGTCCAAGGCAGCTTATATTCACTTCGACTGGTTTCATGGATTCGTGCTACCTTCCAACAACACAATCACTAATTTCCAACAATACAATCGCTCAATAACTCTATCCATCAAGACTTATGGTCGATAAATCCCTTTACAAAAGATTATACTATTTATATATGATTAAAATTATTTTTTATGTATATATGGTATATGTTAAACTCCTTCGACTAGTTCATGTTTTACTTCTTTATATTTTAAACCCTTTAATGAAAATTGTGGCTTTACCATTGCTTGGACATATGAGAAGAAATCAACTACTAATGTTTTTGCCTTCATTGGGAGTTTGAACCTGGAAAAAGCAAAAAAGCAATCAGAATTATTCAACTAATGGCAACACAACAGTTCCTGGGGCTCTATATGTGCAAAACATAATCTAGAATTGTAAAAGATGTTGGACTACTGGAAATTACAAATAAATTGAATTTACCTGTCAGCAGTAAATCCAAAGATGTAAACATTTTGTAATTTAATCCCTTGGTATAAAGGTATGCGTATACTATACCCTCCCTAGACCCTACTTATGGGATTACCTTGGGAATGCTGTTGTTTGTATAAAGAAATGAGCGATTACCTCTGTTGAACAAAACTTGGACTTATAAAACTTGAATATGAAAGCTACACTTTTGATTGATGATTGAATTGAATGAATGTGTGCTTTCTAAGGGACTTCAGACATCCGATTTTCTTGAAGTTCTCAAGATATGTTTGTGTTAGCTTGTTCTTTTAGAATAGTCATGTGTTTTAATACTTTACTTATATGCAATGCAGAGTACTTGTGCAATATGTTTGATGACGCTGAAACCAGGCCAAGGTCATGCAATCTTTACAGCAGAATGCTCACATTCGTTCCATTTCAACTGTATCACTTCAAATGTAAAGCATGGGAACCAAATTTGTCCAGTTTGCAGAGCAAAGTGGAAAGAAATACCCTTTCAAAGCCCTCTTACTGATATATCACATCCAAGGTCACGGAATGGACATGCACATTGGCCTCAAGATGATGCCTGGATGACAGTTGTAAGCCGGATCCCTCCTGCACGATTGGATACCAATCGCAACATTTCTACACTTTTTCAAACTGTGGAACCAAGTGTGTTTGATGATGATGAAGTTGTTGATCACGGACCCATGGCAAGTGAGAAAAACTCATCAACTGACATGGCTAAACATCATTCTATGGGGGCAATAGAAGTTAAAACATGGCCGGAGATCTCTGCAGTTACTAAATCAGCATCTCATGACAATTTTTCTGTTTTGGTGCATCTCAAAGCTCCGCACGCTGTTGGCCTTCTAAACCAGAGTGAGTTGCCAGTTACAGGTCAGAATTCCCGAGCTCCAGTTGATCTTGTGACTGTTCTTGATGTTAGTGGCAGCATGGCTGGTACCAAACTTGCTTTGCTAAAGAGAGCAATGGGGTTTGTGATTCAAAACTTAGGCCCTGCTGACAGACTTTCTGTCATTGCCTTCTCTTCTACTGCTCGTCGTCTCTTTCCTCTTCGTAGGATGAGTGATACCGGAAAGCAAGAAGCACTACAAGCTGTGAATTCGCTCAGTTCTAATGGTGGGACAAACATTGCCGAGGCTCTAAAGAAGAGTGCCAAGATCATGACTGATCGCAAGTGGAAGAATCCAGTTAGCAGCATAATATTGTTGTCTGATGGACAAGACACATATACCGTTAACAGTCCTAATGTAGCTGCTACACAACCCAATTACCGGTCACTACTTCCTGTTTCCATGCAGCGCAATGCAGCTTCTTCAGGTCTCCATATTCCAGTGCACACATTTGGTTTTGGTGCTGACCACGATGCAGTCTCAATGCACTCGATTTCTGAAACTTCAGGCGGAACATTTTCCTTCATAGAAGCTGAGAGTGTTATTCAAGATGCTTTTGCTCAGTGCATTGGCGGCCTTTTAAGTGTGGTGGTCCAGGAATTGCACGTGGAAGTTGAATGCGTTCACCCTGATTTGCGTCTCACTTCAATAAAGGCTGGAAGTTACAATGCCAGTTTAGCATCTGATAACAAAAGTGGCAATATTGAAGTTGGAGACTTATATGCAGACGAAGAAAGAGATTTCTTGGTCATGTTAGATATTCCCGTTGATAGGTCGAGCAACGATATGATGACCCTTGTAAAAGTTAAGTGTACATATAAAGACCCGACACAATCGAACAACTTGGATTTAGTAACCTTGGATCATATTAGTGATGTCAAAATTGAGAGGCCTGAGACAATCGGACAACTAGTTGTGTCGATGGAAGTTGACAAGCAGCGTAACCGGCTTCAATCAGCAGAAGCAATGGCAGAAGCAAGATCTGCAGCTGAAAATGGTGATTTAACAGCTGCAGTATCCTTACTTGAGCGTTGTCGGAAAAAATTATCAGAAACTGTGTCTGCTCAAGCTGGAGACAGGCTATGTCTTGCACTGGATGCCGAGCTGAGGGAAATGCAAGAGAGGATGGCAAATCGTCGCATTTATGAAACATCTGGTAGAGCTTATGTCTTGTCAGGACTAAGTTCACATTCATGGCAGAGAGCAACAGCTCGCGGTGATTCCACTGATAGTACAAGCCTGATTCAGGCTTACCAGACACCATCCATGGTTGACATGGTTAGCCGATCACAAACAATGTACCTCGGTAGTCCAGCTCCTCGACCACCTCTAAGGCCACTGCGATCATTTCCTGTACGACACCAGCCTAGGTGATCCTCGACACACCTTTTCTTCCTGCAACTTCATGGATTTGTTCTGTCAAGACTGATTTTTTCTCATGTTTCAATCTTTTCGGGTTTTGGGAAATCATGGGCTAAAGGGGGGTATATTTCTAGTAAAATGTACATTAATAAAGAAGATTTTGGCAAGAAATGGAGTGAAACAAAACAGAAATAGCAAGTAAATTGGCTTCAAGAGGAATTGAGTGAGGATTAGAATTAAATCCTAGAGCCAAGACTCTATCGGAAACAACTACTCTATCTCCCAAGGTAGGAGTAAAGTCTACCTCACTTGTGGGATTATGCTGGTTATGTCGTTGACTATTATGGGTGTATAAAGGAGAAATCCTGTGTTCTTTTCTGGTGAGTATTGTGGTATAGTTCATTGTAATTGTGGGTATACAGGGAGGTTGTTTTCTTGAATTTATATACGAAAATTTTTCTTCATTATTCTTTGTGAAGCTCAAATTTTAGTGCATCAATTGATTCTTTGCTCTTAGTTCATGAAAGCATGTTATTACTACTATTTCTTTCTTTCAAGTTACCATATCGTGAATAATTGCAGTAGGCTTCGGGTGATTTTTACGATGTTTGAGAGCATTTTAGGGGCTGCACAACAAGAATTAAGCGATTTTTTCTAATATTTTTGTCTGTGTAAGCGCACAAACTTTTTAGTTACCGAGGTTTGGGAAGATCGATTCTTTTGAAAAAACTTTACAGAATCGTCTGTAATGATGCCGTGATTTTTTTTAAAAAAAATTCACGTGCTTACAAAAATAGCGTTATAACTTTTTAAAAAATTCTTATGCTAATACATACCTAAAGTTCCGATAATAATTGATTTTGCATTTTAGGACCTCGAAATTTCGAAAAGAAGGTAGTGTCAATCATGTCAAACCCAATCTATTTAGGATGGACCTTTGAATTTGAGGACAAATAGAGTAGAGTGATAATTTTTTGAAAAAGTTGCTAATACATCTCGAAAGCATGATTATCATAAATTCACAATTTGAGATCTCAAATTTTTTTTTAGAAAAAGTGAAATCATTCATGACGAAGTTTAGGTCATTTAGAATAGACCCTCGAAAATTAGGGCAAACACAAATGAACGATAATTTTTAAAAAAAAATTCATGTGCTAATACACATCAAAAATTCCGATGGACCAAGCCCTAACCATATAGGATGGACCCCTTGTATATTAGGGCAAATGAAGCCCAATAATATTATTAATGTTCTAATATATATATTGAAAGCTTCAATAATCATAAATTTAGTTATTTATGGAAAAATTACAGAAATACATAACATTTGAAAATTTAATTACAATTATTCCCTACCATTTAAAAAAATTACTAAATTCCCTTTTTTCGTTATTTTGCTGATACATAACACACATTTATAAACTATCAGTTAGTTTCACTGATACCTAAAAAAATTAAACA
>JBCEWC010003749.1:0-29234 GCA_038996855.1 Solanum aculeatissimum
AGTATAGAGGGGATGGAACCATAACCGACATTACAAGTCCATGTGAGCTACAACATGACCTTGCCCAATGTGACCTCTCATTGGGTCAGAGAAGACTACTTGCCAAAGGTAATCTTCACCACACCATACGACCCGGTCATTTCGGTGTGATGGCTACCTTCCTTACGACCCGGTCATTTCGGAAGGGTTTACATGGAATAGCATATCATGAACATATCATATCATATCAAGGGCATACCTTACGACCCCGTCATTTCGGTAGCAACCTATGTAGGCCCATAGTTTCAGGAAAGGAGTGGGACCCATTGGGATAGCCCTCTTACTACTCCAATCCTTCTCGGTACTAAGCCATCATCCCATAAGAATACGTATACATATATATATATGCATGCTTTTAAAACAAACTTGACACTTAAACTTCAAATCATGTTTCATGGGCTTAGAAACCAAATATACTTTCAAATACTTCATGCATACTTAACAAGAGCTTAACATAGTTCAAAATCATGCATCATGGGGCTAAAAAGCCAAACCAACCTTCATGTCATGCAAAGGAGTAGCTCCATATCATATCATAACAAGATGGTGCAAGCACCCAAGATTGCTCAAAGAGCCATGGCATGGGACTATGTGATCACAAGTCTTACATTACATTCAAAATATGAGTTTCATCAAGAGATTCATCAAGAATTTCATCATAACAATAACCATGCATATGCCATGAATGAGGATCAAGATCATGGGTAATGGAATTCAAACTTAATTTCACAATTTGAAAGGTAATTTCTCATAAATCATATAGAAATCTGTAAATAAGACATAATGCAAGTTACCCATGCTTAATTAAATCATGAAAGGGACATGCACTTTTATTCATCAAGGGTTTCCATGAACATTCATAAATTGAAGCTTAAAATATGATTTAAATCACCTAAAAACTACAGCACATAATTCCCAACACTAAACTATAACAATAATTGAAGAACCCATAACTTAATTGAAAACTTAAAATCAAATTTAAAAGGTTAGGGTTCTTGGGTCTTCAAGGATGAAAGAAGATCCTTGAATCAAATCCCACATACCTTAATTTCACCAAAAGAATTGCAAGGTCAAACTTGGTCAAGGTCGTCTTCCCCAATTTCTTCAAGGTTTCTTCAACGGAGGCCAAGAGGATTTTAGAATTCCCAAAGTGAATGTAGGAGACCTAGAATAGATGAATGAGTGTTTGGGGCTTGATTTAGGGGTTTAGGATACTTTAGGAAGCCTATAAAGGGCCTAAGGATCAACCAAATTACGACTAAACCCTTAATGAGGCGGACAAAATTTCAGCACACAGGGCCATACGATGGACCAGACGGTCCGTACCATCACTCGCGGACCGTCCACCTGTCCATGGACCATGACTTAGTCCCTCAGGATGTCCATGTCCTTGGAAAGGTTCTTCCCCACTTGATGGACCACCAAACGGTCCGTTTGAGATCTCACGGACCGTGGGGTGGTCCATGGACCTTAACTTAGTTTGTGGGGTGGGTCCTAGCCACCCCATGCTCTCTGTACCATCTCACGGACCCCCACATGGACCGTGAACATTATCATAGTCCGTGGACCATGCCTTGGGCCATTTCCAGGGCCTATCTCCAAAGTCTTCCGAATTTCAGGCAGTCTCACACTTTTGGCCATAACTTCCTCATTCGAACTCCGAATCGAGTGAACCCAATTGTGTTGAGAATATAATTCAAAGAGATTCCATTATATATGTTATTTTTGACACGGTTCAACCCATATCAAAAGTTATGGTTCTGTGAATCTTACTGTCCAAACGGCCTCTCTAGGCCCCAAAATGATCCATTTTGCGTTCGGCCGCTTAAACTCAACCCGTCGCTACCAAATTTCAACCATGACCAGTATAACATCATACGAGACCAACCATAAGAGGTTTCAGAAAATTTCGGGTCGTTACATATTCGCCTCTCACCTCTCTATGTCATCTCTCCCATGCCTTTCTCCTCTTTCTTCCTCCTTTCTCTCAATATAATTATAAATTATACTTTTTCTATCTCATTTTATGTATTACCTTTTTCTTTTTAGCCCGTACCAAAAGAATATTACCTTACTATTAGAAATATTTTAATTTTGAAATTACCGTTTTATTCTCAATAAAATCATTTACAATCACAGAAATATCTAAGGATTGTTTAGACCACAAGTTTCAAAAAGTCTTTTTTTTCTTAAACACCGTGTCAAGTCAAATGGTACTACATAAAATAAGACAGAGGAGTAATAATTAATTATACAAAAGTTAACAGTCATTTATACAAATGTAAATGATAAGTGTTAATTATACATATCCTCTGCAGTTATACAAAAATACAAATGCATACATATTCGCTAATACAACATTGATATGAATGACAGGAATCAATCATATAAATACAAATGTTGAACTTGACACAACATTGATATATTTGTATTCAAATACAAATTGTTCGTTGATACAATTGATATAAATAATAATAATCAATTACACAAATATAAATATTGAACTTGATATAACATTGATACAATTATATTTATTGATACAATTTATTCATTGATACAAATTGTATTCAGATATAAATTTTAGTTATTACTAGTGTATTCATTTATACATATACATACTAATTATATATATACAATTATCCAACAAATATAAAAATATAATTTTTGATACATATACATACTAGTCTTATAGATATAATTATCCAACAGATACACAAATAAGTTCATCTCTGTCCTCTCTCCTCTCTCTTCCCCCTTCTTTCTCTCTCGTCACTCTCCTCCCTCTCCCAATGTTATTCGCGTCTCTCCTTCCTTTAACATTTAGCTACAAATCATAATTAGCAAACTACAACTAAAGTGCAAGTCCAATCCCTTTGACTATGTTCTTCTTTTTCTTTTTTTCGTTCTTCTTGCTACCATATGTGTTCTTCTCGATGTTCTTCTCTTTTGCTTCTACTTTAAAGTTTGATGTATTACAAACATGAATTATTTTGAGCAAATTATATATTAAAAGACTCAAAATATCAAGGAGATTTCATATTTAAAATTTAGGACTATTTATAGGTGCTTTTGAGTTGAACAAGATTGAATAGTCAATGTATAGTTAATGTATACTTCCATATATAATTAAGTTATATTCATCTTTTTTAGTATATCATATTGCATAATGAGTGTATAGTTCATGTATAGATCAACTATATTATATATTAAATATATACTTTCTATGACTTTTAGCAAGCTATATTGTATAATCAATATATACTTTCTATGACTTTTGACCTTTTTTTATGTAAATAAAATATGATAATATATGTTGTAAGCTAATTACTTTATTGTATATGTCTAAAATTAGCCCAAAGATTTAAACCCACCCATAGGGTATTGATCCTTGATCGAGGGAAATCGTCATCTTTGCCGTTGAACTAGGGGTGTCAAAATCAAGTCCACTCAGTTGTCTAATTCATTGATGTTTGGGCAGGTTAATTCATTTATTTATTAGATCAACACATTTTAGTCTAGCCCATTTGGGCAGGTTAAAACTCGACATGTATAACTTAAATTGACTCATGAGAAATTTTGTCAAAACATATTATATATATATATATATATATATTATATGCTATATAATCATAATAAAGGTTTTTTGTTAGGTACTAAAAATTTACAAAAAAAATAATAAAGCAATTAAACCTTAGTAAAAACAGGGCGATTTGAGTTATGATCAACATTTTTGGTCATTTCAGCCCAAGCCCAAGTAGCTTTTAGATAGATAAATAATCCACCTATTTATTAATTCAATTTGACTAGTCTAAATTCAAGTTAACCAGTCGATTTGACCCTCTACATTGAACCATAAGTAGGTCTTTGCTCTAGGTTTCCACCTAATATGTTTTATATATATCTACTTGGTTTTACAATATAAATATAAATATAGAGTTTAGATAAAAAAAAATGGATTTCTGAAAATTCAGATCCACACTCATAACGGTAGATTTTATCCCTGATTTGAATCCACCCTAAACTACATACAAAAACTATTTTTTCCTATATATAATTTCATCTATTTTAAGTATGATTTACTTATTGCTATCACAAAATTGATTTTATGAATTGCGAGTGCCTCTCACAAAACATATTAGCTTTTTATCCACAATTTGAACATAAGAAAGAAATTAGCATTATATCATGAAATCATAAATTGATATTCTGCAAAGAGCAAATCGCTTACTTCGTAAAGTCTGGCAATTTCTTAGACAGATTAGACCCTAGTTTTTCTTAAATCAGCTAGCCTTGGAAAATTTGAAGCACAATTTGATGTACATGCATCTTCGATAGACCTTACAATAAAATTGGCAATAAACCTCCAATTTGACAGTAAAATATATAATATCTTATACTTAACAAAATTGGCAGTAAACCTCCAATTTGACAGTAAAATATACACTTTCTTATACTTAATAAAATTGGCAATAAACCTCCAAAGCCACCACATTTCAATCACACTAAGTTTTGAACGAAAATATTCTATTCCTATCCATTTCAATTAATTTGCCTTATGTACTATTTGATAGTAAAAATATGTATTTTTTACGATGATTTGTCAAATACTTTATGAATATTTTTGAACTGTGAACTATTGTGACTTATAGTACTTTGTATGTAGTTTCTATATATATGTAAGTTATATTTGAAAAATATTGAAGATTATGTATCCCTTTCACACCGAACATTAATTAGTTTGACCTTCGTGCTTCGAATCAAGCCAAGCAACTTAAGACATTGGGAGAATATTTTTATGCATTGTTCAAAGCCATCTCAAAATAATTTTGACATAGTTGTTAATTTATAAAATAATTTTCGATAAGAACACATGTTTAATTAACGTAATTATTGGACATCTCGTGGAATACGAACTTTCAGATTTTCAATTTGAGATATGCAGTTGTGAGCTTCTACTTTGTTAATCTAAAGTGGAATAAAAACATCAAAATGGAGTCTTAATTTTTGTATGGAAAAAAAAGAAGCCTTATTTTTTTTTATTTAATTATATTAAATATATATGAGAACTTCAAAATTTTAAAAGTCAACATACATAAATATATTTTTTAAAAACAACAGAAAACATTTAGTCTACGAAATTATGATCAATAAAATATCAATAGATAAATCTTAACTTTATACCCATGAAAGCATACAGAGTGTACATAATTCATCCAAATAAACAGCTTTCATAAAAGTTACTAATCCAATTCATTCATTCAGTTTGATATTTCCATCATCCATTAATATGTTAAGAAAGATGTTTTGAAGCGACCTAATATTAAGAATTAAGATTAGTAAAATTATTTTCTAATGTAAATGTAAACTCTGTTGTATTTGTAAAATTAATGAGATTAATTCTAGATAAGAATTTTGATTACTTAAGAAACATTTAAAATGTTAAGCATTTCTCAAAGCCTGTATGAAGATATTACTTTAAAAAATAATTACATATTTTGTTTATTTTATTTACTAAAAAATGGTAATAAGAAAAACTTTTATTAATTTGAAAAAAGAACAAATATACAAGGTATTCCACATATATGCGTGCAACATATACAAATATATTTAATAGTAATATATTTATTGTAAAGTGTATCTATATTTAAAATATATGAAAATATATACATATATGTTGAAGATTACGAACTTATCATAAGTAAAAAAAAAGTACAAATATATGACTCTAAAGAGTACTTGAATTTATGATATATTCATATATTTATATAAATAAAATAATGTGGTAGATACAAAATAATCATATGTAGTTGTAATGAATATAATAAAAATAAATAAATGATAATAGATATGTATGCTGTGAGAATTTAGAACCAAACTTATTCATGAAGAGGGAAAGGAAAGAGGTAAAAAATAGCAGATATGGCATAACAGCAGATGTGGCATAATTAACATGGTATATAGTAGTGTAAAATAATGTGTGCAAAATATATATTTAAAGAGAGGGAGAAGATAGAGCAATGTAAAATAAAATATATCTTGTGTATAGCGACATATATATATATATACACACACACACTTTCCTTATGTTTTGAAGTGTCACGATCCAGAATTGAGTGTAATAACACTTGCCTAACCCGCAAAGGAAAGTCAGTCTATGGATTAATCAAATCAATAAAAATGAGAAACTTAAGCAGAAAGAGGGAAACTAGCATAGTATAAAGTCTTATAGATAACTATAAAAGGATTCAATTATAAAATCACTCAACACTGATGCCACATGTACAAGATACTAAATTCAATAAAAATCAAGAGCAATACAAGTCTCAATGTCTTAGTCCTCAAATAGAACAAAAACATAAAGAAAAAGAGCCTTGAGAGTTCACTGAAAAGACAAGTCGCTATACTTCTCAAGCAGTCCAAAAGCTCAGTCCAAAATGAGAATATAGAGATTAAGTGGAACTGAGCTCACAACCTACACAGGTGTAGAAGCAAAGGTGAGTATCAGACAACACAATACCTAGTAAATGAACACTAAACTCTGAGTAAAGTGATGAAGAATATAGGTATTTTTATCATTCTAACTACATACCTCCGCAACTATAACCGTGCACACAAGGAAAGCCAACATACACAATGTAGACATCCACACATTCATAATATATGTATACAACATAAGGAAGATAGTTTTAATCCATTTACAAGTACAGAATTAACCATTAAATCACACTTCATACAACTATCCCCAGTAAATATATGAGTGAAATGAGATGGGATGTAATGAAGTTCAAATGATACAATGCAATTTCAAGTAATCGTGATGCATGTATATCCTAAGATACATATCCTCTGATCACCTTATATCAGAATCTATGGGGTCTCACGTAGAGCATATATCTGTCAAAAAAGACCTCAACTGCTAGAAAAATATCATGACAACAAAAACCAGTTGGAAGAGACTTTGGCCAAATCACACTAGCCAGAAGAGACCTAGACAAATAACACCAACCAGTAAAAATCTCGGCTCTAAGTATCAATATCTCTCTCTTATTACATTCCACAATCCAATGTAGATGAGCATATACACAAAGAATGAACAAATGAGAAATGGAATCCTTGGTATAACGTCATAAATATCAACATTCACATCAATAGTCATCAATAATTTGATTCATAACACATGCAATTTTTCATATCTGAATTTCATATTAGCATGTCATGTCACATAGCCATATTATTACCACGTCTCAATCATTAATTCATCTCATGTAATACACATCCAAAATCAATTTCCATTACACCCCAATCATGCAAATTAGAAGATACAAAGTTCAACACTCTTATCTATGAGTTAAAAATTCACTTGCCTTAATTGTAAGGTCCCACATATTGGAAGGTATGAAAGTGCCTAAGAAATGAAGTCTGAAAAATTTTCTAAGTATAAGTGAGTTTTACAAAGGAGACTATGGGACGCAAGTGGTTACACAGGTCATAACTTGTGCTCGTGGAATGGTGGACAAACTTGGTGGGAAAATGATTTTATGAAGTTTGAAGTACGAGATACTAGCACGGCTCGTACACTGATTGACAGGTCATAAGTCGTGTCATGGTTGAGATTCAGAGAAAGTTTCTGAGGCTCCAAAAAGTTACCAGATGAGACCCCTTTCCACGACCCGTGGACTAGACCACAACCCATAATCAGGGTCTCGTGATCCTGTCCGACAAACTTTTAGAAAAGGAAATTTTGATCTTTTATAATTTCCTAAGTCTATACTACATCGTGTAGGCCCCCAAATAAGTTCTTTCCATCCGTATACAACCCTAAACTTCTCCTTTCCAATTCATTCTAAAATATTCCAAGTCCCAAACTCCTCCAAAACACTCTCAAGTTCTTCAAGGCCTTCAATAGAAGAATCCAAGCTAGGGTTTTGATTTCCTCACTTCTAAATTAGATTTTCCTCCACTAAATCACACCAAGATATGTGGATTTTGATTGTGGAGACCTTTCCTCCACAAAGCTAACATATGCTAATTTCATGAACTCTTTTATATGTTGATATCATGGAATAATTTATGTTATTCTACCTTTGTACACCATATGTAATAAGATAACATGTAACATTTCATGATTAACATAAGAGTTTAATGATACCCTAATCAAGTTTTACTTTGTTGATAGGTTGCTTGAATGATTCTCATTTGATTCTATTTTACTCCTCTCATCTTATTTATCCTTGAGTTTCATGATTTTAGGCAAATGTATGCCCACCCACCATGATTTGACAAATTATGAGTCATGCTTCTTATGTGATGAAATCTTCATGGCACGAGATGTAAAATGTATATGTTATGAATATAATAGGGGCTAAAAAGTATGATATGGGATCATGAATACATTATGAAGATTATGAATAACATGAAGCCTTATTCTTTGATGATATGATGGGGCGTTTGATGAACTACTCTTAAGATGCTTTCAATGTTATGAATCATGTAAAATATGATTAAGTATACGAATTGATTATTCCATGAGATTGTTGACCTAGCACCGATAGGGCCTTGGTTGGTAGCCATTGTCCCTAACTATGTGCCACCACAGGTTGTGATATTGATTCCCTATATGGACTTGTACCAACTGAAAAGACAATGTCTTAAGGTAAGGATATTATTGAACCTACAAAAAAGGCAATGCTGTAAGGTAAGGATACCAAGTAAAACCCACCAAAAAGGCTATGTCGTAAGGTAGGGACATATGTTGACACTTTCCAAAAATACTATGTCGTAAGGTGAGTGTTTGGTTTACCTTGGAAAATTAGATCACTCCTTGTCCAGGGTGGAGTGAACATCGGGATTCCAAGTAGTATCCCGCTTGGTCTTACATGTGGTTATGGACCCTTCCCACTATGTATATCGTGTCATGTGACTTGATGATTCTTCATGCATGTTTGACTAAGCCCGTATCATTCATGACATATTGAGCCTATATTCGTTGATTATGATTATGCATATTGTTTAATTTTGGATTATGTTTCTTGTTGCATTACTCCCTACATAATTAGTACATACCAAGTACTAACACATCTTTTTTGCTTACATGATCTAACCATTAAGAGACTAGAGCTCCTATTCATCCTCCTCCACATGGCTAGACGGTTCAGTTGAACATTGCTTGTGGTGAGTTCTCCATTTTTGGGATAATATCTATTTACTTTCATGCTTTATTAAGACTTGTCTATTTATGGATATTTATCTTTTGAGGGTGAGCCTGGGAGATGTCTTGGCCCCCATTTCATTCTTAGTAGAGGTGTTATTGGATATGGATATGTATGTTATGAGCTTAATTTCTATTATGTCTATGTATTAATGAAGACTTCCCTTAGTCCCCTATTCCCTTCTATGTGTTGATGCTTGTTGTATTGTTGAGACGGAAGTCCTAAGCCCCTACTTCTCCTCATAGTGTGAGTCATACTTACCCACCCCTTAGACATTATTTGCTATGTGCTCATGTTAATCCTCTTTCCTATAACACCCCCATAGCTTGAATCCAAAGTCCCGCTTCCCCTAGAATTATGTGTTTATTGTTTAATTATGCTTCTGCAACCAAGGATGTGTCATGTATGTTTAAGAGGCTTTTTTGGGGTCCCTTCGGGTTCTCAATTCTCTATGTTACGCCGAGGCCCTAGGCTTGGGTTGTGACAAGCTCGGTATCATAACACTAGGTTTCTAAATGGTCCTTGGAAATCTAACACACCATATCAAGTAAAGTGTTGTTCATGGTTGTGTAGTAGGCCACAACTATGAATAGGAGGTTATGAGGCGTTTTAGGGAATGATTCACTTTTTCATAATCTATGTCGTACTTTGAATTTGAATTAAGGTTTCTTTTTTTTAATTGATTGTCACGACAAAAAATTGGATCACGACTAAAGAAGAATGAAATAAAGTGGAACATTCACAACCAACTCAAAAAAAATTCCAAAACTTGGAGTCATGAGTACAAGAGTATCTAGATTAGCATGAAAGTGTAATACAACTGTCTCAAATGATAATACATGACTGTTTCATAATATTAAATACAAATTCTAGAAGGAAACAATAAAGATAATATCAAGGATCCTTGGTGACTCGAGTCTGAGCCTCACTGCTAAGATCTGAATAGATGGAAGAATAAATCAACTTACCCTATCTGGGACCCTGCGCTGGATCTTCAGGGAGGAAACAAAGTAGGGATGAGTACACCAAAATATACCCATTAGGTTCAACCGACTGGGTAAGAAAAATTGAATAAGTATGTAATAAAGAAGAATCCTAGCACCTGTACCCAAAAAAGCTAGAGCACAACAAAGATATACATAAGGGCAGATAGATATAGCAAGTACAATTAATAATGCAATGCATATGAAGTGCATGGATCCAATGGCATTGCAGGCCACAACCATCGCAGGAATGATGTACACATCTACCGACCCAAAGCTATAAGATAGAACTCGGGGGCATCGTAGGATATGTATATGTAATCATGACCGTCGCAGGGTTGGGGTATACATCTGTTGAGCTGAGTTATGAGACAAAACTTGAGGACGTCACAGGCCATGTACTGAAACATCTCAAGACGTCACAGGCCTTAAGATGAAATACCTCCGGGCATCGTGGACCTTGAGAAGAACTGTCTCGAGGCGTCGCAGGCCTCAAATTATAAAAATATAATATAAATTATGTGTGTGCCAATGCCACAATATAAGTTTGAAGTTGTATGCATATCAATGCAACAATGGAGCATATAACATGTGCATATCAATGCAACAATTTAAGTATAAGATATGTGCATACCAATGCAGCGATGAGGTATATAATATGTGCATACCAATGCAACAGTGAAGTATAAGATATGTATATACCAGTGCAACAATTCAAGTATAAGTTGTGATAGCATTATATATAATGATAATTGGATACAATAGCCATAACCTCATAAATGCTAGGTCAAGTATGCCCACTAGAACCTCAATAACATCAACAAGTCTCACTTATCACTCTATCATTTATAATCCAATTGTCAAAGAAGTCAAACCCCACAAGTCCCCAAGATAGTCTCATAAGCCTCTACTATATCAAAATTATCCTCAACTCTATCACCTAACCTTCCAAATATTCTCCCAAATCCCGTATTATCATAATACGAACAAAAATATATAAGTTCCCAAGTTATACAAGTAATCCTCAAGATGCCTCAAAATACTCCAAAATATACCTATGATCCCCACGAGTATGTCCAAAACCATCATATGTCCACATAGTTGCCCAATTAATATCACAAGTCTCATAATATCACATCAATAGCCCAAGATATCTCAATTTACAAGATTCCATCTCAACTCATCATTAGGATCATAATTTACTCAATTTTTGGCATAATCAGAATCACAATCTATCACAGCTATAACATATTAATCCAATTACTCATGAATCAAGAAGATATTATAATTACCACATAACACATGTCCAATTATTCAAATCCAATCTCAAAAAGATTAGTTGAACCTACCTTGATGCCAAAATTGCACTCGGACAAGCTTTCAATCAACTCAAGCCTCTAAACGATCCCCCTAATCGATCAATCACTATCAAAAATAGATACTACACGTCAAGAGATGAATTTTGATACTCATATTGACATGAATTGGGCTTAAAGGCAAAAAGGTCAAAATTAGGGCTAAAATTCAAAATTCTCAAATCTAAAAATTGACTTTAAAATATGTTGCTACACAAAAAATGGAGTTCGTGAGTAAAACTCTCACTAAAATTGATTTCAAATGAAATGAGAAATCGCCATTTAAAGTTTCAACATTATAGACCAAAATTTCTAATTTTGGACATTCAAAATCATGAAATTCAAGATACAAGTCATGAAAATTAATCAAAACTGTGTTAGAAACACTTATCGAAAAGATTTTGCCAAAAATCCTCTTCAAATATCGCCTCTCAAAGCTTGAAATATTAAAAATGGAGTAAAAATGGTGATTTTACGTCTTTAAAATTGACTTGGACAAAATGTACTCCACGAATGCGAAGAAGAATGAATTTATACCTCCGCGAATGCAAAGAAGAGATAAAATTATACCTCTGCGAACATGGAAGTTTGTCCGCGAACGTGGAGAAGAAAATAGGATTGCACCAAATACTCCACACTAGCAATAGAAAAATCTCAAAACGGACTCCTAGGGTCCATCCCAAATCCAAAATTTCAAAAATTAAACATGTATCCATGCCGAAAATGGTGATCTAAATTCAACGAAATAATCATAATTTGATTTTGAGGTCTCCATGACACATTTACCAATACAACTCAATAAAACTAGTTTAAAACTCAAAATACCAAACTACCCTCGAGAAATCCAAAAACATATTCTGAGACTATTTCTAGTGTTGGTTTCACCATCCAAACTACTAGAACTGTCAAAATTTCTATTCGAGTTTTCGTACTTCGAATGTTGAGAAACAACTCAAAACACAACTTTGGCCCTAAGAACCTCATTTTAACTCTGAATTAGTTTTCTAACTTTTCATAGACAAGTTTTAACATTTTGGATCTAATGGAATCGACGGATCCCCAATCCAGCGCTTGAAACTCACAATGGTACAAAAACTCACTTTTTTAACAATTTAAGCTTCCAAAAATGCCAAAACTCATATTTTCAACTTTTCAAACACATGATTTCAATTCCAACAATACAAATAGTTCAAAATAGGCCCAAAGTAACTTACGAAAGTATAAAATAGTAGTTTCCACGGATAAGCTAAAAAATGACCAACCAGGTCATTACATCATTCACCACTAAAAATAATGTTCGTCCTCGAACATAAGGGAAAAAAGGAGTACCTTAAGCCTAAAAAGGCTAGGATATTTGTCCCATATATCTGACTCCAACTCTCAAGTAGCCTCATTGACAGAACGGTGTCGCCATTGAACCTTCACAGAAGGTATATCTTAGGATTTCAATCTATGGACCTGTCTGTCCAATATAGTTATAGGCTTCTCTTCAAATGAAAAATCCAGACCCAAACTCAATAACATCATAAGAGATCACATGAGACTCATCAGGGATGTATCGGTGGATCATAGAAACTTGAAAATTAGGATGAACAAATAATAATCTCGGTGGTAATGCCAACTCATAGGCAACCTCACCAACTCTCCTCAAGATCTCAAATAGGCTAATGAACCAAACTTGGGAATGAGATTTCCCCACTTCCCAAATATCCAACCTTAGGCACACAAACTCTGGCAATATCCTCAAAATACTACCAGAGTCAATAATAGCGACCTTGGCTTTACCTCTCAACTTTGTCATGAATCATGCACAATCTAGGGTCCTCAAACTGATGAGAACCTATCTGATCAAGCAAGGGATGTCTTGCCTCAACAAAAGTCAAAATACTCTGAGAAGGGAAAATATCCAAACGAATCATCTGTCTAGCAAGCGACTGAACCTCCAAAGCTAAAGGCCTCTCCTCAGCCTTCAAGAATGTCAAACTCCCCATACTAGTAGCCCTTCAACTTAAAGCATCTGCTACCATATTCCCGAGGTGATACAAAATAGAGATATCATAATCCTTAAGCAACTCCAACTACCTACCTTGGCTCATATTTGAATTAGGTTGAGAGAATATGTATTTGAGACTCCGGTGATCGGTAAAGATCTCACAATACACCCCATAAAGATAATGACGCACAACTTTAACACAAACATAACTACAGCCAACTCCAAATCATGGGTAGGGTAGTTTCTTTCATGAACCTTAAATTGTCTAGAAGCATAAGGTATCACTTTCCCTCTTTGCATCAATACACCACCCAAACCCACACAAGAAGCATCACAATAAACCACAAATGGTACTCCCTCCTTAGAAAGGCAAGAATCAGTGCTGAAATTAATAATTCCTAGAGTTTTAGAAAGCTTGTCTCATACTCCTCATACCACTGAAATGCAGTTCCTTCTAAGTCAGTCTAATAAGTGTGGGTACTATAAAGGAGAGTCCCTAAACAAAATTCCGATAGAACTTGTAAGATTGCCTACTATAGAGGAAAATTAAGCCCAAGGTATGTAGGGACGTATAGAATTTTGAGGAGAACTTGTAAGATTGCCTACGAGTTGGAGTTGCCTATGGAGGTGAGTATGATTCATCTAGTCTTCCATGTCTCCATGTTGAGAAAATGTATTGGAGAGCTTAGATCCATTTTCCCCTTAGAGGTGGTGAATGTCGAAGAGAATTTGACTTATGAGGAAGTTCCGGTAGAAATGTTGGATAGGCAAGTGAAGAGGTTGAGAAATAAAGATATAGGATCTTTCAAAGTCATTTGGAGGAACCAACAAGTGGAGAGTGATAGTTGGGAAGCCGAAGTGGACATGAAGAAGTAATACTCCTATCTCTTCTATTCTAATCAAGCTTAAGGTACTATGATTTTCCTATTTGAGAACTTCTTCATTCCTTGCATGTCATTCCATGAAATTTATGAATTGTTATGTGATTTTGAGGTTGCATTGTAAATGATTATTTGAAGCATGATTTGAATTTTTTTTTATGTATATGATACATTTTTTTGCATATGATTCATGTATTCTATTCCGCAGAGCCTACGTTTAGTACATTCAGGGACGAATGTTCCAAGGGGAGATATTATAAGGTCCCACATGTTGAAAGGTGTGAAAGTGCCAAAGAAATGAAGTCTGAAAAATTTCTAAGTATAAGTGAGTTTTACGAAGGGGACTATGGGTCGTAAGTGGTTCCAGAGGCCGTAACTTGTGCTCGTGGAATGGTGGCCAAACTTTGTGGGAAAATAGTTTTTTGAAGTTTGAAGTATGAGATACCAGCACAATTTATACATTAATTTATTGGTCATAAGTCGTGTCATGGTTTGAGATTCAGAGAAAGTTTCTAAGGGTCCAAAAAGTTACCAGATGAGACCCCTTTCCATAACCCGTGGACTAGACCATGACCCATAATCGGGGTCTCATGGTTTTGTATGCTAGATTTTTAGAAAGGATAATTTCAACCTTTCCTAATTTACTAAGTCTATACTACATTGTTAGGCCCCAAAATAAGCCTTTTCAAGCCTTATACAACCATAAACTACTCCTCTCTGATTTATTCTAAAATATTCCAAGTCCCAAACTCCTCCAAAACACTCTCAAGTTCTTCAAGGCCTTTAACAGAAGAGTCGAAGCTAGGGTTTTGATTTCCTCACTTCCAAATCAGATATTCCTTCACTAAATCACGCCAAGGTATGTGAGTTTTGATTGTGGAGACCTTTCCAACACAAAGCTCAACCATTTCTCTTGTCCATCTATTTACAAGTCATGATAACATATGATAATTTCATGAACTCTTTTATATGTTGATATCATAGAATAATTTATGCTATTCCACCTTTGTACATCGGTATGTAATAAGATGATATGTAAAATTTCATGATTTAAATGAGGGTTTAGTGATGCCCTAATCAAGTTTTACTTTTTTGATAGGTTACTTGAATGATTCTCAATTATTGATTCTATTTTACTCCTCTCATGTTATTTATCCTTGAGTTGCATGATTTTAGGTAAATGTATGCCACCCACCATGATTTGACAAGTTATGAGTCATGTTTCTTAGGTGATGAAAGCTTCATTGCACGAGATGTAAAATATGCATGTTATGATTATACTAAAGGGCTAAAAAGTATGATATGAGCTCATGAATACGTTATGAATAATTTGAATACCATGAAGCCCTATTCTTTGATGACATGATGTGGCGTTTGATGAGCTACTCTTAAGATGCTACCAATGTTATAAATCATGTAAAATATGATTAAGTATATGAATTAACTATTTTTTGGGATTGTTGACCTAGAACCGAGAGGACCTTGATTGATAGCCATTGTCCCTAACTATGTGCCACCGTAGGTTGTGATATTAATTCCCTATATGGGCTTGTACTTACTGAAAAGGCAATGTCGTAAGGTAAGGATATTGTTGAACCTACCAAAAAGATAATACCGGAAGGTAAGGATACCATGTGAAGCTCACCAAAAAGGCTATGCCGTAAGATAGGGACATTATTTGACACTTTCCAAAAAGGCTATGTCATAAGGTCAGTGTTTGGTTTATCTTGGCAAAGTAAACCACTCTTTGTACGGTGTGGAGTGAATATCTGGATTCCAAGTAGTAGCTCGCTTGGTCTTAAATGTCGGTTATGGTCCCTTCCCACTATGTATATCATGTCATGTGACTTGATAATTCTTCATACATGTTAGACTAAGCCCTTATAATTCATCACATAATGAGCCTATATCGTTGATTATGATTATGCATGTTGTTTAATTTTGACTTATATTTCTTGTTGCGTTGCACCCCGCATGCTTAGTATATTTCAAGTACTGGCACATACTTTTTGCCTACGTGATCTAATCATGTAGGGATCAAAGCTCCTATTCATCCTCCTTCATGTGGCTAGACGGTTTGGTTGAAGATTGTTTGTGGTGAGTCCTCCATTTCGACGATAATATCCATTTACTTTCATGCTTTATTAAGACTTGTTTATTTTATGGATATTTATCTTTTGAGGGTGAGCCAGGGAGATGTCTTGGCCCCCGCTCCATTCGTAGTAGAGGTGTTGTTAGATATGGATATGTATGCTATGTGCTCGATTCCTATTATGTCTATGTATTAATGAAGACTTCCCTCAGTCCCCTTTTCCCTTCTATGTGTTGATTCTTGTTGTATTGTTGAGAAGGAAGCCCTAAGCCCCTACTTCTCCCCATAACGTGAGTCATACTTACCCACCCCTTAGGCATTCATTGCTATGTGATCATGATAATCCTCTTCCCTATAACACCACCATAGCTTGAGTCCAAAGTATCGCTTCCCCTAGAATTATGTGTTTGTTGTTTAATTATGTTTTCACAACCAAGAATGTGTCATGTAGGCTTAAGAGGCTTGTTTGGGGTCCCTTCGGGTTCCCCATTCGTTGTGTTCCGCCTATGCCCTAGGCTTGGATTGTGACATTAGTAAAAAATTATATAGACTATATTGTTGGATGTTTTTTCTTTCAAATAATATTTCATAATTAAATTTTGAAGTCAAAGACACCAAAATTATGAAATTTCAAAAAATGGTAAAACAGTAAAAAAATTCAATACCAAAAAACTAAGTTTAATTCTGACTTTTTTTACATTAAAGTATTTCTCCAAGTATTAGGAATTCATTAGCGAAAATTATTTAAATAATGGAGTTGAAATCTACTCAAAATCATCATTTTTGGAAAAGTTGAGTTCTTGAACCAAAATCTCAAATACCCGATCTAAAATACCAAATCAAGTCTGAAGTCTTTCTTGAGAAATATCTTTCTCATATTTATAAAAGTTCAAATATGAAATTTCTTAAAAGCCGAATCTAAAATCGACCTCAAAATTCTTAATCTATCAAATTTTAACTTTATTAAGAAAATCTCAAATTATATGCAGTTAATATGATGAAAATAATTGATGAATCAATATGTTTATGTCAAAATTAGTTTAACCATAATATAAGGATCCTAAATATACCTTTTTAATCAGAGTCCAAATGAATAAAACTCAAATTGTCTTCAATAAATTTACAGATAGAGAATGAAAGTCAGATGAAGAAATCAAAAGTGAATGCTAAAAAAGAGTAAGAAACTAACTCCCATATTAAATCGAGAAGAATGGTACAAGAATCACTACATTTTGAGCTCTACAACTTTCAATATGCATTAAATACCATATCAATACAGTTTAAAATTTTAAATACCTGTATAGGGTTGTAACTGCACCAGAAACCAACAGTGAATTCATTGATAAAAAGGCTATAACTTCCTCATACGATAGTGAAATGATCTGATATTTTAATGTCTTAAATAATGATACGGACCTCCTCCTTCAATCAAAACTCAATTACAAACTTGTTTGCCCAATCAAATATCATTTCAACTTGATAAATATTTATTTCATATTTTGCAATAAAATTCCAATCTCAGCTTAGCAAAAATACACCAAACTTTACAAACCAGTCTTATAATTCATGCTTAAAATTTCAGAAGCTTCAGAACTATTTTTCAATTCTCAAAACTAATAATAAATTCTTAATTGTCATAATTTTCTGAAATAGCGCCAAAGCATACAAGAATCTTAAAAATTCACCTAAAACTCATTTGGCACTTCAGAACACAAATCAAATATGCTACTAGCTTCGAAATGACATTCCGGACTAAATAGAATCATCAAAATATGAATTTGAGATCTCTTTGACTCAAAATCTATCCAGTCGCAATTAAATCAACTTAAGACTCAAAAGACCAAAATCCCCTTGAGACTCCCAAAATATATACTAAAGTTCTTCTTAGGCCTAAAATCACTTCTTGAATCTAACAAAATTATTAGAAATCTAATCCAGGCATTTGAATTAAAATATTGATCAAAGTCAAACCTTGATCCAATTTTAACTCAAACTTTCAACTTAAGACCTCAAATCCATAAAATAACTCTAAATTTAGAAACCACAACTCTCTTAGACCAAATTCTGTATGTTGAAGTTGATGAAACTGGCAAAATTCTATTTTGAAACTCATAACTCCAGTTGGTACCAAAAAATACTTTTTAGCAACTTAATGTCACGACCCGAAATTCGAGTTTGATGGCACTCACCTAACCCACCAAGGTAAGTCAGCCCAAAACCCAACAACTTAACAATAATAACAAAAGTGAAAGATAACAATCTAATAAGATAAATATGCAGAAGCAATAAAATACAACTATTCCAAGGACTGGTGTCACATGTACAAACCTCCATGTATAGAATACTTAAATGAAATACAAGCCATAATGCCTAGACCTCAAATAGAGCGAAAGCATAGAAATGGATCCTCAAAGTCCTACTAAAGACATAAGTAGCTACCTCAAAAGTAATCCAGAAGCTCGATCCAAAATAGAGGATGGACCGGGCTCACAACCTACAAAAATATAGCAAGGGGGTGAGAACCAAACAACTGGGTACTCAACGAAATGGAACTAACCTAAAGTAAAGCAACGAAGAATACGAGTAACTCCTTAGATCCCAACCATAATTCGCCGACTACAACCCTGCACTCAGAAAAGTCTCAGCACAATATAATATACAAATCACAATAATATAAATATACTCATCATCTAGCATGGTACCTCAATACACAAGTATATAAATAGACCTAATATCTTCATCAAGATGAAGGACCTAATAAGTACACAATCTCATAAATAATATACAACTATATCAATAAGATATTATATGAAATAGAGTGAATGCCATGAGATGTATATAATGCAATGCAATGTCAAATAATCGTGATGTATGTTTGTCCTAGAATACACATCCACTGATCAGATGACTGCCTTAATCGGAATACATAGGGGAGACACATGGACTATGTATCTATGATCATGGCTGGTAATGACCTCGGCTCATGTCACCTGTCCAAAAACAACCTCAGACCATCCAAAAAGGACCTCGAACCACTGACATATTACCTCAGCTCGACCGATAAAGACCTCAACCGTAGTCATCAAAAGTATCAATACACAAATAATAATAGATACAAGGTGCATGATCACAATTATATCTTAGTATTAATATCATAATGATCTCAATATGTCAAAACCATCAATATTTCAATATAATTGATATCTCAATATCATCAATGTCTCATCATCATCAGTATCTCAATATCATCAGTGTCTTAATATGATTAGTGTCTCAATATCCCCATAGTCTCAATATATCAATTGTATCACAATATAAACACCATCTCGGTATCAATGACAAATGATTTAGAATAACACATAGATTATGAATGCATAATTAATTTATAACGTGATATATCACCATACGAGCAATTATTCAATATGGAAAGTCATGATCAAGCCTACAATGTTATAATTGTACCCCCAAATCCTTAACAAAAGGTTAGAGGTCCATTTGTCTCAAATAAAGTCCCGAATCAAGTCAAAATTATTGCCTTCCCCTTTCTACGATACTGAAACTTAGTATATTCAAATATAACATCACAATAACATAATGAATCTAATGACACTAAAATTAATTAATTCGAAGAAAAAGGGTATAATAGTAAAAAATCTCATGCCGTAAAATGTAACTGAAATCTGAAAATGAATGTATGAAAATGTTCTCTAAGTAATAAAGAATTCAACGGTGAAAACAATTTTGAAAATGAAGTTATGATGAGGGAGAAATCAATTATTAAAGTTTTAAAATCAACGCTCGAGAAATCCCTAATTTACACCATTAAAATCCCAAAATTAGAAGTTAAAATCATAAATTAATCAATGTAAATCAATGAAATAGGTTAGAAAATAGTTACCCAATCACTTTGCCTTGAAAATTCTCTAAATCCTTCTTGAAAACAAATCTTGAAGGGTTGAAAATAGTGGAATATGAAATAAGAACATCCTTTAAAAAAGTTCACTGTTTAGGCATCCATAATGCTCCATGAACGCGGAGGCCACGAGGCTGGTGCATTCCGAGAACGCGACCCACCCATCCACGAACGGAGAACAAAGGAGGCTTGTCCCCCCCTCCCCACACACTTCCACGATCATAGACCCTCTAGAGCAGACGCTGAGGTCTATAAGGTTTCACATCCGCGAACGGGGAGAGTAGTTGGGGATACACCAGATATCAGTTGCACCAGCAATACTCAGAGAAAAGAAATAGGAAATGGATCCTTGGGAATTCATTTGGAACCCTATGAATACAAACCAAACATAGAACCCTACCAGAATTGATGATCTGAACTCAATAAAATTGTCAAAATTTAAATCTGGAACCCCCGTGGTCCTGAACCCTAGAAAGATCATTAAAACTAGTTTCAGACTCAAAAACTAAAAATATTCTTGGAAGCTTCAAAAATTATAATGAAGCCATTTCTAACGTTAGTTTCTCTATCCGGAACCACTGGAACTGACAAAATTTCTGTACGAGCTTCCAAACTGTGAATGTTGACCAAAGTCAAACTTATGATCCAAAATGAACTAAAAATGCAACTTTGGACCTAAAATCTCTATTTTAACTCCAGATTTAATTTTGCAAGTTCTTCTAGATCAGATTCGGCATTCTAGAACTGATAGAATTAACGAAATCAAATCCAGACACTCGAAACTTAGGATGACCTCAAAACTCAAAATTTCTAACTTTAAGCCTTTTAAAAATCTTTCTTTTTCAAAACTCCAACTTTTTACAAGATTTTCAAAATCTAACTTTTAGACTTATCGAAAAATGATCCAATGGAACTTTTGGAAAGGGAAAAATGGTAATTTGGTTGAAAATATTAGAAATGACCTTCAAGGTCATTACATCATCCACTATTATAACTGATGTTCGTCCTCCGACATGAGATAAGGAACATACTTGAAGGCTCAAACAACTGAAGGTATCGGACCCGCATATCTAACTCTATCTCCCAAGTAGCCTCACTCTCGGGCCTATGGTTCCATTGGACCTTTACGGAAGCGATCTCCTTAGTTCTCAACTTCTTCACCTACCTATCCAAATGACTACCGACTACTCCTCGTAAGTCAAATTAAGGCTCAACTAAATTGAATCCATAGAGATTACATGAGACTCATTTAAAATATAGTGTCAAATATCGAAACATGGAAAAAATGATGGACTGAAAACAGGTTCGGTGGCAAGGCAAGTCTATAACTCACCTCTCCCACTCTATCAAGAATATCAAACAGACCAATGAACCTCGGACTGATCTTGCTTTTCTTCTCAAATATCATAACACCCATCATAGGTGAATCTTCAACCAAACCATGTCACCAACCGCGAACTCTAAGGGTTGAACCCACCTATTAGCATAGTTCTTTTGGCGACTCTAGGGTGTCACCAATCTACTCTGGATCAACCATACCCGCTCAAGATCATCTCTCAACATATCAACACCGATGCTCACCACCGCTACTATGTTAAGCCAACCTATGGGCGGTCTACATCTCTAGCCATATAAGACCTCAAAAGGAGCCATTTGAATGTTAGAATGATAACTGTTGTTGTATGCAAACTCCACCAAGGCCCAATGTTGATCCCATATAGCTCCAAAATATATAACACATACTCAAAGCATATCCTCTAATACTTGAATAGTCCTTTCAGACTGATCGTCAGTCTGGCGGTGAAAAGTTGTACTCAAATCCAAATGGGTACCCAAAACATACACTACTAAAATATTGTGAAACAAAGACAAAAGAAATGATGGACTGCGTCACTTTTTTCGTCAAAAGTGATGGAAAATGATGCAATCACTTCTGTCGCATTTTTGCTCGTCACTTTTTCAAAAGTGACGGATTTCATCACAAAAAAAGTGACGAACAACGTCACAATATTTTAAAAAATATTAAAAAGTGATGGATTGCGTCATTTTAAAAAAAATTGTAATCATTTAATATTTGTGACGGATATCGTCGCAAATATTTTAAAAAAAGAATTTTTTTAAAGAAAATTCAAATAAGCAACGGACAAGGTGACATCGTCCGTCGCTTTTCTTGAAAAGTTTTCTAAAAAAATTATAAAAAAGTGATGGACAAAGGGACTCTGTCCGTTGCTTTTTTTGTAACTTTTTTGACAGCAGAAACCTACAGTTTATGTTGCCCACTTGCATTACAATTTATATTCAATTAATATCAATACAACCCAATACCAGACAATAACACACAAGATACATAATAATAAGCACAATTAAATATTAAAAATATAGAAATTCATAATTTATAAAATTTTAAATTATTTCAAAGTTATACAAAAATTCTAAATTGTCCAAAACTCAAATAGAAGGGAACTAGGTACTATTTTCTACAAAATCCTCAGAACTCTCATCAGATTCATCAGGAGAGGGTGTAGGCCGATGGGCTAGGTTCAGCACTTGTTCCTTGAGTTGCTCATTTTGTTGAATTATTATGGTTTCCTGTTTAACCCTTCATTTTTGTTCGTCTGCCAATGCACGTGAAAGTTGTGCTTCAGAATTTGTCAATGCTTGTGTAAGTTGAGAAATTTGTTGAGACATGACAGCTAACTGAACCTCGTCAATGGCCTCAGCTTGACGTGATGATCCAATATCTTGTAAATTAGATTGGAGTCGTCTATGTTATTGGGGGAGCCCATTCCATAAACTCGGCCCTTATGGCTCCCTCCTGGGACATTTTCCATTCAAATTTGATTGGACAACTCAGGGGTTAACTCAAACGAGTCTCCAAGGTCACGTATTTGTCGCTCATACTCACGTTTTATATTAAAAATAATAATTAGACTAAATATGTATATTAAAAGTAAAAGTTAGAATCAAAATAAATTATATTATATATATATATATATATATATTAAAGTTATGTTAAATAACTTACATAGGCTTGTTCGACCCTTTCTTCCACCCACTGATCCGGATCTAACTCATTCTTCTTTTTCTTCATGTAATACCTCCTAAAACCTTCATCACGTAGATGAGGTCATCCCGATTCTTTTTTCTATAAATAAAAAATTAAACAATAAAATTATACTTTGTATAAATTAAATACTTTATTTAAAAATAATATATATTAGTTTAAACCTAAAATTTTAAAAATTCTTACCAGTTCCCTCGTAATGGTACTAACAGTCTTTGCACCTCCGGTGTGCACTAAGTCACCCTTTAGGCTTCCTCTAGACTTTTTAGCTTGATCGGACATAACCTTGAATTTATCAGTATCCCAATACCGGACCAAATCTTGATATACATTCGGAGGCAATCAAGAACTGGCTTTTCCATTAACTCTTGCTTTCTTTAGCCAGCTGGATAGTTGGAAGCTCGCCTTTCTCTCAAATGTGGTCGCAATGACCATGTTGTACTTCGGATGCCAAGTACATAAAGTCTTGAAAAAAGCAGACTGTGTAAAAAAATAAGTTAAGTAAATAATACTAAAAATATTATCTTATCTTATATATACCTTGAATTCATTAAACATCGCTTGACGAATGTTATTTGAAATCTCCTCCCAGGAGTGATATGACTCCGTGTATAACCTCCTAATACTCTCCTTTAGAGTATCAATAATTTGTTTCGAAGGATGCCACCTGCAAGATACATAATAAACATGTTATAATTTCATCTATAATTTTTCAAAATAGAAAAAATAAATTAATAAAAATACAAACTTACGATGTTCCGTCAGGCTCTATCATGACTCTCCCGCATCTGTCCCTCTATCCGCGAGGATGATGATGGAAGATGTTTGTAATATCGAGTCGATGGTAGAGGGGTAGTATCAATACTGAAAGGATCTCTAAGTCTCATATTAGATAGGTGGAGAAACTGAGAAGTAAGAGATGGAACAGTAGGAGATGGAGTAGTCGAAGATGATATGTCACTGTAGGTCGAGGAGGGACATGATCTTATGAAGTGAATCTCGATTGTGCAGAAGAAGATGTTCCTCGTGGTCGATACATCTGATTATGAAAAGCTAGAGGATCCATAGTCCTAGAAGACAAGTACTGAGCAGTATCGTCTGGGGCATCCTGAATATCAGGTGCTGAAGAAATATAGCCTGGGATATCCTCAAGATCAATAGGTCTCCTAGACTTCTTCTTTTTAGACAAACCAGAATGAGTAACCCTAAGATGATCCCGAGATCTATCACCATCACCCGATGACATCTGAATGTAAAGTAACTCAAATACAATATATAAGAATAATAAATGAAATCATTTTAGTATTAACAAAATAAATTAACTGATATGCTAGTTATAATCTACCAGTCTATTCTTCTTCGCCTGTTTCATTTTTTTCATCCTTCCATTTCAATTCTCCAGTTGTTTCATATTCATTATCCTCCCATTCCTTCTCCTCCAATGATTCATTATTCTCATCTACTTCTTCTTGAATATTTGACATTATTAATTCATCATCATACATCTCTTCTAGTATGTGTTGAGGATGTTCTAGTGTGGTCTCCAACTCAACATCAACTTGTTGTTGAACAAATGCAAGATCATTTTGGTATACCATATCTAATACATTCTCAATTTCAATTCTTCCTATAGGCTTTGTCTTACTAACAACCCACCAATCAACCTTATCTTTACGCAATAGATATGGAGCGTAGTAGACCTTCTTAGCATTTTGGGCAACGATAAAAGGATCATAACTTCCATATTGTCTGGTGTGTTTAACTTCAATTATATTATATTGTTGGTCCACCCTTGTTCCTCTATGTGATGGGTCAAATCACTTGCACCAAAACAATACTATCTTCTTTTTAGGCCAACCTGAATATCAAACTTCAATAATCTCTTGTATGCCACCATAATATTCAATAGTTTGGCCATTACCGTCGACATCACCTTGAACGAAGACACCGCTATTATTGATTTTCTTATACATAGAAACTTTCTCATTTTGAAACTTAAAGTCATTCACACAATATTTACTCATTGTGTGAATTTGTGATTCAGGCCTGAGTGTGATTTCTCTCACTAATGGTGAATGTTGAACAATTGAGTATTCATCATAAACCTACAAATTGTATCCAAAATAATACAATTTAGTCTAAAATAAATACATTATTTCTACTGATTTAATAAGATTAGGCTTTCATACTTACATAGTCCTTTAATCATTTGGCAAACCTTGTATATATGACTTCATTGTCCCAGGTGTTTATGAACAAGCTGATATTGATATGTACATTTTTGTTAGTTACTAAAACACTAATTAGTATGTGAATTAACAATATAATTTATTTAACACTTACTCAAGATATGGCTGAATTTCTGGACAATTAAGTAGAATATGGGTCATAGCCGATTGTCTTTTCATGGCCGTGAAGCCTCATTTTCTATGTCTTTTAGATCCTCGACCACTTTGGTTAAATCGGGAGAAACATATGACCACTCTCACCTTCATCATTTTGATTTGGCTTATTTCTCCTGCAGGACACTTCATCCCAAAAGTAATATGAATAAAAGTCGTCAGTTTTTCTTGCGATATGAGCTTGAACAATTTATCCTTCAATTTGTCCCCTTTGTTTAATTATTTGTTTGCAAGCTTCAATTTTCTATACATACCAATTCAAATGTGTTAATCATAAATTTTACAGTTTATATATTCATTATATATATAATTAAGTACTTAAGTCATAAAAATTTTACCTTTCAAATTGATACATCCACCTTATTTGAACTGGACCTCCAAGGTGGACTTCTTGTACAAGATGAATCGGTAGATATTCCATCACATCAAAGAACCCAGACAAAAAAATATTCTCCAACTTTGTAGTAATAACAAGAATATTTTTTGCCATCCTGTCTAAACTACTTTCAAGCAATGTTCTAGAACATAAATCTCTAAAGAAAAGACTTATCTCTGCGATTGGCTTATATATCCTCTCAGGATGATGGCTAAAAGTGATAGGAAGCAAAGTTTCCATGAATACATGACAATCATGACTTTTCATACCTATCAACTTTCCTTCATTCAAGTCTACCGCTTGCCCAAATTTAAAGCATATCCTTCCAAAATCCTCAAATTTTTAACTCACTCACCTATTTCACGTTTATCATCCATGGTGATGAAAAACTAGTTTCTAGCTTAACAATTTTGCCATTTGGTAGTTCCTGCAGCCACAATTCTTTTCTCCTACAATATTCCTTTAAGTTCATTTTATCTCTTAGGTTGTCTTTTATCTTGCCTTTAACACCCATTACTATGTTGAATAAGTTGTCAAAATAATTTTTCTCAATATGCATCACATCAAGATTATGTCTTAGGAGATTATCCTTCCAATATGGCAACTCCCAGAATATGCTTTGTTTGGTCCAATTATGTTCAACACTGTATCCAGGAAGTCTAGAACATGGAGCTTCTATAACTTTAGGCAGTTGAGAAACTTTCTCCCAAATTTGATGCCCTGTCAGTAATGGGGGTGGAGGATCAATGTCAATCATATTTTTTCTGAAAGCATGTTTTATCTTTCTGAACTCGTGGTCTATTGGCAAGAATCGACGATGACAATCAAACCATGAATTTTTTCTGCCATGCTTTAGGGTGAAAGTCTTACTATTTTCCATGCAATGAGGAAAGCAAGCTTTCCAGCAGTCATCCAACCAGACAATATACCATATGCAGGAAAATCATTAATAGTTCACATTAAACAAGCACACATAACAAAATTTTGTTTAGTTGAATGTCATAAGTCAGTACACCTTCAAATCATAGTTGTTTAAGCTCATCTATAAGTGGTTGTAGATAGATATCAATTGAACTTTTTGAGTTACAGGGACCCAGAATAACACAACTCAAAATTATGAATGGACTTGTCATGCACATTTCAGGAGAAAGATTATATGAAATAAGAAATATGAGCAACAAGAATAAAGCGTGACAGAATTTGAGAATAGTGTGAAACCATTTGCACACAAACCCAATCTGACATTTCTAGGTTCTCTAGAAAAGTTAGAATATACATTATCAAAATGTTTCCATGCTTCTCCGTTAGATGGATGGGACAGCACACCCGACGACCTTCTATGTTCACGATGCCATCTCATATGTGGGGCAGATCTCATCGATGCATACAACCTCTTCAATCTTGGAATAAGAGGTAAATAATGCATCACCTTAATTGGAACCATCTTTCCGTCCGGAATCCTCTTATAACAAGCATGACCGCAAAACTTACAATTTTCCAAGTCACTATCAGTGTTGTAGTACAACATGCAATCGTTAACACAATAATGAATTCTATCATGTGACAATCCTAATTTGAAAATTATTTTCTTTGCCTGATAGAAGTTCTTGGGTATGTTAAACTCAGGATTAACCAACTCACCCAAAAGATCAACCATTGAGTCCATAGCCGCATTAGGAACATTCCAATTCGATTAAATATTCATTAATCTAACAACAAAGATAAAGCAGAATGCAGACTCCCCTCACATAATGGTCAACTAACCTTTTATAATTCTTTGTAAAAGTGTCTTGCTTCTTCATTATGAACTTAATTAAAAAATTATTTAGGTTTCAACCCCCCTTAAACTCTGAAAGCATCATTAATTATTTCATGAACCCTATCATGCTCAAATGTGTCATGTTGATTTCTATCATGTTCAAATCTAATTTGACCATATGGTACAAGCATATTATATTCATCCACGGGCATCGAATTATAAAATACACCATCCAGTTCATCTATTTCTCCATAGTCCACCCATACAAAATATCTAGGCTTAAATCCATTGCGATATAAATGCACCATAACTTCATCTGGACTAAAATATTTCATGCACTTACATGCACTGCAAGGACACCTAACCAATTGATTTCTCTTAAAAATATCGAGTGTCATTGCATGATCAATGAGATTTCTAACACCGTAAAAAATATAGATTTTAACCCACCACCATTTTCATAATACATATCATACATCCACAAACGGTTATCCATCTACAAAAAATTCACAACCTTAATTAATTAGTTCAAATATGTTCTTAAGTATCCTAAACTTGGAGTTCTAAATTATATTCTTATGTTAAAAATAATCCTAAAGTGTAACTTACGAAATATCTTAAAGTATCAACAATTTCTAGTTAAAGTTAAGAAATCCCAATTAAGTTCATTATTTAAAATTCTAAAATCTCAAAGTTCAAATTCTAAATTAAAGTCCCTAATTACATTCAACTTCTAAGTTCACAACTTAAAAAAATATTCAAGTTCCAAATTAAATCTAAGTTCAAGTTAAAAACTACTAAGTTCAACTTAAAAAATCCAAAAGTTAAAATTTTAAATTGTATCTAATCAAACTTCACAACTTAAAGTTCAAGTTCTAAAATCTCAAAGTTCAAGTTTTAAATTAAATCTAACTTCTACTTAAAAACTACTATTTAAAGTTCAACTTAACAAATTGTATTAAAGTTTAAGTTCTACATTATATTCAAATTCAAGGTTCACAAATAAATTTCTAAAATACTAAATTCAAGTTATAATGAAATTAAATCTAAGTTTCACTTAAATAAAAAATCCTAAAGTTCAAACTTAAGATATCCTAATTAAAGTTCAAATTTTATATTACATTCAACTTCTAAGTTCACAACTTAATAAAAGATTCAAGTTCCAAAT
>JBCEWC010003750.1:0-29233 GCA_038996855.1 Solanum aculeatissimum
TGAATATCTGGTAGTTGTGTTGCTGAATTTTGAGGCAGGTACAATTTTGGATAGGCCCAAAAACAGAGGAAACTCTGTCCGATTTTCTGTAAAATTCTAGGAAGGCTTGCTTTGGGATTCTCCCCTTAGCGCCGGTCATGATCCTAAATTGGGTCGTGACATGATCAAATCATTCGAGCCAACTGATAAATTATGTGTACTAGTAAACTCCAAGTTTATCATGACCTGTGCATTTCCTTATAGTAAATTTTTGATGTACTATTATATGAACAAATTACAGCTTTATTACTTCGGGAGTAAATTTCAACTTTATTTCTTCTCAACTACTTTATCTCTCATAGAGGTGAGTCATGATTCTATCACAATAAAGTGCACATTTGTATTGAGAAGTTTTATTGAATACTATCGTATTCACTTCAGAGAATGCATCTGTATTTGTAGTATTTATCAAAAAAGTTTCATTCTTCAAGAATAGAACACCATCATCTGAGCATATCAATTTATGACATTTTAGTACCTCATTCTACTTTCATATGCATTATTAAACCACTTATCTTCTTTTAGAGATATCATGCACTACTACCACATTCACTTCAAGGAATGAAATATTTCTAATGGAACATATTTTGTGACTTTTCACCAAAAGTACATTATTTTGCTTTAGTCATCATTATATCATTAACATGATGCATTGAAACTTGAACCCAACGTCTTACCCATATAAACATATCTTAGATCATGAATCAATGGGAGTTGAATCCAATATTTATTATCACAGTGCTTAGAACTTTAACTTGATGTCTTACCCTTTTGGTGCAATAGAACGAAAATCTATCATCTTACCATCAACTAATAACATAATAATCAAGCATAGTAAAAATAGTTTGAAATGTTTCACAATTTTATCAGAAACTTTGAATATAGTAGTATTTATTGTATTAGTAACTTGATAATACTAAAATAAAATAACCATAAATATGTATTTGTCAGTTTCGATCAATAACCACACAATCATTATTTACATCACAACAATAGTGGTTAGAGTGTATGGATGAGGATGAAAAACAAAGGTTTAAGGATATCTATAAGACGGTGAAGATAGAAGTAAAGACAGCGATCACGAGTGCTAAGACAACAACGTTTGAACGCTTGTATGTTGAGCTAGGTAAAAAAGGCGGGACAAGAGATTGTATAGGCTCGCGAAAGAGAGAGAGAAAAGTTCATGACTTGAACCAAGTGAAGTGTATCAGGGATGAGGAGGGTGAAATGTTGGTGGATGAGACTTCCATTAAACAAAGCTGGTAAACTTACTTTGATAAACTCTTAAATGAAAAAAGGGGACAAAGATGTTGAGTTGGGTGATTTGGCGCACTCTGATAGTCATTGAGATTTTGGTTACTGCAGGCGTTTCAGAGTTGAGGAGGTTAGACGCACTATTAGTGGGATGAAAAGAGGGAGAGTGATAGGACCCGATGAGATGCCGATGTATTTTTGGAAGAGTGTGGTCAAGGATGGTATGGAATGATTGATTAGGTTGTTTAATGTTATTCTGAAGACTGCTAAGATGTTTGATGAATGGAGGAGTACAATGGTTCCATTGTACAAGAGCAAGGGTAATATTCAAAATTGTAATAATTACAAGGGCATCAACTTGCTAAGCCACACTATGAAGGTTTGAGAGAGAGTGGTGGAGATTAGGGTGAGAAGAAAAGTGTCTATTTCAGAGAATCAATTCAGATTTATGTCGGGGCAATCGACTACTGAGACAATTCATCTTTTTCGGAGGCTAGTGGAGAAGTATAGGGAAAGAAAAAGAGATCTTCATATGGTATTCATTGATCTTGAGAAGGCCTATGATAGAGTTCTGAGGGTTGTCCTATGGAGATGTCTAGAGCCAAAGGTGTTCCAATGGTGTATATTAGGGTGATAAAGAACATGTATGCCGGAGCCAAAACTAGGGTAAGGTAGTGGGAGGAGACTTGAAATATTTTCTTGTTGAGATGGGACTTCATCAAGGATCGGTGCTAAGCCCTTTTATTTTTGCTTTAGTGATGAATGAGCTGACACGATCTATTCAAGAGAAGGTTCCATAGTTTATGCTATTTGCGGATGACATAGTACTGATTGATGACACCCGGAATAAAGTTAATAATAGGTTGAGGTGTAGAGACATACTTTAGAATCTAAAGGGTTCAAATTGAGCAGGACCAAAACAGAATACTTGTAAAGTGTAAATTCGGTGTTGTGAGGGATGAAGCAGACATTGAAGTGAAACTTGCCACTCAATTATTCCTAAGAGAGGAAGCTTTAAATATCTTAGGTCCACCATTCAGGGTAGTGGTGATATTGATGATGATGTTACACATCGTATTGGGGCAACATGGATGAAGTGGAGGCTTGCCTCTAGAGTATTATGTGATAAGAAGATATCATTTAAACTTAAAGATAAGTTTTACAGAATGGTGGTTAGACCATCATTGCTATATGAGTGGAGTGCTCACTAGTCAAAAACTCACATATCTAGAAGATGCAGGTTGCGGAGATGAGAATGTTGAGATAGATGTATGGACATACCAAGGGTGAAAAGATTAGGAATGACACTATTCGGGAGACGTTAAGGGTGGAAATTGTGGTTGACAAGATGCGAGAAGTGAGACTGCGATGGTTTGGGCATGTGCGGAGAAGGAGTACTAACGCGCCGGTTAGAAGATGCGAGAGGTTGGATATAAGGGTTACGCATAGGGTAGAAGTAGAGTGAAAAAATATTGGGGAGAGGTAATTAGACACGATATGATGAAACTTCATCTCACCGAGCACATGACCTTAAATAGAAAGGAATGAAGGTTGCGTATTAGGGTAGTAGGTTAATGGGCTACTAGGGATAGGATGATGTCTAGTTTTGTGTAATAGTAGGTTAGTAGGATTAGTCGTATCTTGTGTTGTCATTGTCTGCTTTATATTTGTTACTTTTGTTATATTTATATACTCTCATTTGCTTTCCACTTTAGTCATTTTTCTTCTCCTTTCTTTTTTCTCTTTTTTAATATCTAGTATGTTCTGCTTATGGTGCTTGATATTTCTGAGATGAGGGTCTTCCAAAAACAGTCTCTCTATCTTTATGAGATAGTGATAAATTTTGCGTACATTTTACCCTCCCCAGACCCCACTTGTGGGATTCCATTGGATATTATGTTGTTGTACAACAACATAAACTCAAAGGTACCACCTAAACTCAAAGGTAAGTTTTACAAAATAGTGGTTAGACTGTCTTTGCTGTATGGGATGGAGTGTTGGTCGATCAAAAACTCACATGTTCAAAAGATGCAAGTCATAAAGATGAGGATGTTACGATGGATGTATGGTCATACTAGGAGGGATAAGATTAGGAATGAGACCATTCGGGAGAAGCTAGAGGTAGCCCCTGTGGCTGATAAGATGAGGGAAGCGAGACTGCGATGGTTTGGACATGTTTATTGAAGAAGTACTGATGCTCCTGTTAGGAGGTGTGAGAGGTTGAATTGTGGAGTTACACGGAGTAGAGGTAGATCGAAGAAGTATTGGGGGGAGGTAATCAGACAAGATATGGCGAGACTTGATCTCACTGAGGACATGACCCTAGATAGAAAGGAGTGAAAGTCGCGGATTAGAGTAGCAGATTAATAGGTTAGTAGGATTAGGTTGATGTCTGGTTTTGGGGTATAGTAGGGTAGTAGGATTAGTCGCGTTTTTATATCCTGAGTTATTATTATTCATCATATATATGTTGATTTTTTTACCGTTTTACACATTACCATGTACTTATTGTTATTAGTTGGTCTTCTTGTTTCTTTTTCTTTTCCTTTCCCTTTTTTCATATGTAGTTATTGTGCTTACGGGTTTTTGAGATGAGGTTTCCCAGGAAATAGCCTCTCTACCTCTGAGGTAGTGGTAAGGTTTGCGCACATTTTACCCTCGCCAGATCCCACTTGTGGGATTTCACTGGGTATGTTGTTGTTGTTGTTATCAAGGTGTGCGAAAAAATCTCTTACATCCAATTGTGTGATGTCAACATGATTTTTAGAGATAAAATTTATTTCAAATTTTTTCTCTTCCTTCTTCAGTGATGCTTGATAAAGCTCAACCAGGTGTTTGAGAATACAACATTCACTTGCATAATGGTCTTTTCCACCACATTGATAATACCCTTTTGGTGGTGATTTTTCTTTGGGTGAATGATTGACACTAGAAAAAAAAATTATCCTTGGCTATTATCACAACCAGAGCCGCAACCTCTTCAATGCCTAGCATGGTGGGCATACCCTTCATTCGCATCAAAAAGTGGTGTAGATCCAGTAGGTTGATTCTCATAATTTTTCATCAATAAACCATTAGTTTGTTCAGACACGAGAAGATGATAATTCAATTTAGAATAATTTTTGAAACCTTTTTCTCGGTATTGTTGTTATAGCAACACTTTCAAGGCATGAAAAGTGGAGAACGCCTTTTCCATCGTATCAATATCACTAATCATTTCTCCACATAGTTTCAACTAAAAAGTGATTCTGAACATAGCCGAATTGTACTCATGAATAGACTTAAAGTCTTGTAGTCTCAGATGCATCCAATTATATCGTGCTTTTGGAATTATGACCATCTTCAAATAAATCATATCTTTCATTTAGGCTTGTCCATAAAACAAATGGATCATTGACCATGAGATATTCAATTTTTAAAATTTCATCAAGAAGATGACACAAGAATATCATAGCTTTAACGCAGTCTTGTTTTGATGCTTTATTTTCATTTTAAATGGTGACTCCAAGACTCATAGCATCCAAATGGATCTCAATATCCAACACCCATGAAAGGTAGTTCTTGCCCAAACTATGAAGGGCAAAAAACTCAAGTTTCATAAGATTAGCCATATCAATAAAAAGAAAATAAATAAATAAATAATATCTTAACCTTGAATCTTTAAGACAGTAGAGTCTCGTGTTGTTAACGTGTTATGGAAGTATAAAGTAAAAAGAAGAAGAAAGTAGATAAAAGAGAGAAGACTGCTTCTTGAAGAATATTCAAATATGTATTGCAATGAAGAAAAACCCCTTTGTTTATAGCGAAAAACTGACTTTGTCCCTAAGTTAGGGTTCCTAACGTTTTTCCAAAAGAACCTACAGAATAGACATTTACTATAACACAAATATGTTAATAAAATGGATGTAATTTTGATTGCATATGAATGTTGGGACTCACGACCGAAAATCGGGAAGCCCAACATTATTTGTATATTGGATACTAAAAAGGCTTTTGACCATATAAATTGGAACTTCTTACTGAATCTATCGAGTCAAATGGGTCTTTGTCCTTGCATGGATCAATTGGATCAGGTTTTTTTTATCTCTTATGTGAAGTTCTCCTTTTTGTTCTATGGCACACCAATGTTATCAAAGGCCAAAAGCGCAAAAAGCTCTATGGTCCGTTATGCTTTAAGTACAAAGCAAATAAAGTGTCAGCTTTAATGAAAAAAGTTACCAAGGAAAAAAAAATACAAAAGTATATGTTTAGTCCAAGATTAATAATTATAAACATGAATACCAAATATATGACCAAAAAGATTGAATTTTATTTATGATAAAGTAAAATATCAATTGTTTAGTGTCACCTCTTCGGAAGAGACTCATTGGCAAGGAAAAACATGCCATAGAACTTTGATGACGACACTAAAGCACACATAAAGCAAGGCGAAACTTTCAACACATTTTGAGTCACGCTTCAGGACTTAAACACGCCTTTGACAACACTGGGCACGCCACATTGTTTCTTTCCTACACAATAAGGATTAAGATAGGGATATCCTCTCTCCCTTTTTCTTTTTATTTTGGTTATGGAATGACTTGGTAAGATGTTTTTCAAGGTTGCTTAAGTGAACTGGATTTCTGGTTTTCTGGCAGATTCTAGAGATATTAAGAGATTAAATATCTCACATCTTCTGTATGCTGACAACGATGCTATTTTGCAATGTCAAGGAACACCAAATAATTCTTGATTCTTTCGAGGCTGTCTCCGATCTTCAAATCAATCATCCAAATCCCAGTCAATCAGATTCCTAATATACACCAGTTGGCAAACATACTTCAATGCAAACATGCGTTCTCTTCTCATGACTTATTCGACCCTACCTTTGCGAGAAAAGCAAAAATACATCAGTAACTGGGATGGACGTCTAGAGAAGATAGAGAAGAAATTGACATCAAAAGCGACAGTATTCGTCCTAGAGGAGGAGGGAAGAGTTACCCTTATCAATAGTGTCCTTGATACTCTTCCTACTTATATCATGTCCCTCTTTACAACACCATCCTCAATCCTAAGGTAGCAGCAACAACAACATACTCAGTGTATCCCCATAAGTGGGGTTAGAGGAGAGTAGAATATCTGCAGACCTTACTCCTACCTCATAGAAATAGAGACTGCACCGTCAATCTTAAGACGAACGGATTAATTGCAAAGAGATTTCTTATGCAACGGAAACAAGCACAACAACTCCTTTTGTCTTGTCAAGTGGGACAAAGTTTTCAAGAACAGAAAGAACAGGGGTCTTGGGATCAAGAACTTGAAATGCCATAATGGAAGTCTTGTTAAAATGGTAGGAGATTCAACAAGGACGAAAATGCCTAATGGAGAAGATTATTAGTCGAAAGTTCTCTTTGAAAAATCCTTGGTCTACAAGAGAGTCACATGCACCCCATGGAACAGGAATCTGGAAACATTCACTCTTATGGCCGCAATTCATGGAACATTCAGACTTGGGGAGGACGCATGACTCAAAAAACACCTCTCAAAGAACTTTGTCAAGACACCTCTAGCATTTCCTCCCTCCACAATGTTGCAATTTCCGCTGTCCTATGTGAACAGGGCTGGAATTTATTTACCATAGGGAATTTAAACAGTTGGGAAGTGCAAAGAACTTGTTATCAGCTTATATTGTTCATCAATATCTCACTAGATAATCAGAAACCATATTCCATTGCATGGAAAGGTAACAAAAGGGTCTTTTCTCTGTGAAATATTGCTATTACCTGTTGACATCTCAAAACTGCATTGAAGCATGGTTCTGGAAGAAAATCTGGCATAACAATGCCCCTCTGGAAGTCTAACATTTCTCCTGGTTAGTTTACAAAGGAAGCCTGCCTCGCCCGAAATAACTTTCAAAAAAAAAGTTCAGATTTGTGACAGATGTCCCCTCAGTAAAAACCAATCTGGAGACGTGATCACCTCTTCCTTCACTGCAAGACCCCTTCTCAACTGTGGTGCTTCTTTTTTAACATTTTTGGCATACACTGGACCATGCCAAACTCCACAACTGAGTTCCTCTCATGCTGGCACAAGGCTGAACTGAATAGAAAGTCGCAGAAAATTCGGGATACCATATCCCATGCTATTGGGTGTACTATACAGACAAAAAGGAACAACAAAATTTTTTAAGGCAACAATAAATTCATTCTTAGCCTTAAGCTTAGAGCTATTTCTGTGCATTATGTTTGTTGCAAGTTGGACCTTTGTACATGATGTGGATGTTTTGTTAGACATGATTCGTGATTGAACAATTTGTAACTTCACTTTTTGTACTTGCTTAATGTTGATCCTTTATCTAATACTATTCCTTGTCATTATTTAAAAAAAAATGGACCAGAACATGTAACTGCTTCAAAAATAAATGGTACCTGACCCTTCCGAGATAAGACACAGCGAGAATCACCAGCATTTGCCACAAGAAGCTGAATATTCTGAATGATTGCTACACAAGCTGTGCTTCCTGCAGTTGGCCCCCGGTAATCAGAGTTAGCCCCCTACATTGGAAAAAAGAAAAACCAAAATGTTAAAAAAAATTGAACTCCAGTATATTGATTAAAAATAGTTGGAAAATTATTTTTTAGAATCTCAGTATTTGTAACTTCGAGCAGTCTATTGGAGAAGTCAAACCACTGCAAAACTAGGTGTTCACAATACTTTCTGATACCTTTTAGTGCTTCTTATACCCTTTATTTTTGGATAAATATATCTTACACCGTTGAGATAAAAAGACTTAAAAATAATACACCAGAAGATATTCTCAAGACACTCTTGTTTCTCATTCTTTCTGTATGTTTTCTGTTTCTTCTTTCCTTTATTGCAAATATATTGTGTCATTTGTAGGAGTACTGGCACAAGCATTTAAAAGGATTGGAAATAGATTTCCTTTAACATAGAGCACCTCAATCCCAAACCTTCTAAATGCTTCTGGAATGATAACCATACTACAACACTTGATGGAAATTGATACTAGATTGACCAAAATATTAAATAACATTCAATTATGGCAAGATTCTCATAGAGACTTTTTTTTAGGGAGTGATAGGTGATTCTCAAAGAACTAATTAGGAACATATAGAAGATTCAGTTCCTGTAATTGCATAGTATTTCCTACTTTAGGGAAAAACAACATACACAGTGTGATTCCACAAGGGGGTATGCGAACTTTACCCGCTTGTGAGGTAGAGAGGATGGTCAGCTCAAAAAAAAACATTTGAAAGTAGATTTGAAAAAATACACAAGGTGAGAGAACCTCTAATGAAAATACTAAGAAAAGTGAAATATTGGCAGCAAAAGTAGTAAGATACAACATACCCAATGAAGTCCCACAAGTGAGGTCTGGGAGCAAAAGTAGTAAGATAACCAAAGAAAAAGAACAATCATTGTACTGTAATTGATGAAGAAGATAATAATAAAATAATAATAATACTACTGAAAAGGAGAAGAGGGAGAGAATCTAAGGTACTTCAAGCTGAAAGAAAGAAATCGCTCAACTACTTGTTAACCTTCTACCCTAATCTTTGACTTCATGCTCTTCTATCTATGGTCATGTCCCCGGTGAGCTGAAGATGTACCATCTCCCATCTAATTACTTCTCCCCCAATTCTTCTTTAATCTCCCTCTAACTCTCCTAAGGCCAATCACTGTCAACTTCCACCACTCCACACTAGGTCATCTGTGCTCCTCTTCACATGTCTGAACCATCTTAGTCTCACTTTTGTGATCTTGTCCACTACAGAGGCCACTTCCCCTTGCCCTATATATCTTTATTGCTAATCTTATCACTTCTTGTATAGCCACCAAAATCCATCGAAGTATCCTCATTTCTGCTACTTTCATCTTCTTAAAAGTGTAAGTTCTTCATTGGCAACACACTGCTTCATATGACATAGTTGGTTTAACAACTACTTTGTAGAACTTACCTTTAAATCTTGGAGACACATTCTTATCACATAGAACGCTGGATGCGAGCCTCAATTCCATCCACGCTGCTCCAATACAATGTGTGACATCATCGTTTATCTTCCCACTACCTAAGATTATTGACCCAAGATATATAAAGCTTCCTCTTGTGGGGATGACTTGTGTATCCAGCCTCACTTCTATATCCACCTTATGTGTTGCTTCACTAAACTTGCACTCCACGTACTCTATTTTCATCTGCTCAACCTAAAACATTTTAGACTTTGTTCAATCTCCAAACCTTCAACTACTTAGCATTAAGTGGATATGGAAATAACACACACTATGATACCTCCCCTTAGATATGCCGTGTTAATTTGTCCATCACCAAGTCGAATAAAAATAGTTTGAAAGTTAATTCCTAATGCAACACTATCACTATTGAGAAGTGTTCCCGAGTTTCCCCCTATCCTTACTCGGGTTGTGGCTCCATTGTACATACCCTTAATCATTTGAATGTAAGCCAGAAGTATGCCTCCAAACTCTAAGAATCTCCCTATAATCTCTCTTGGGACCTTGCTGTATACCTTTAGCATGTTCACAAACTATTTAAAATCAATAGTTATAGGGAATAGTCTCTCAATTCTCTTTTTCTTTTCTCTTCCTCCTTTCAACACGGCACCAAAGCAAAGGTAGTGCGTACATTGTCAAATTTCCTGCTCTTCTAATCTATTCAATAAGGGAAAAACAAAACCTTGTTCATAAAAATGTAGTTTTGATAGGTAAACATTATGTTCACTATTCTCTCATGGCAAAAGTATCATTAAGCATTTGGCTGTACCATCGAATCACTATTCCTTCACTGCCAAAATATCATTCAACATTTGGTTGTACCATCTCACCTCAAAAAATATTTCAACCCAAAGTCTATCATGTGCTTTCTTAAGGCCTCTTTGGCCATGGTTTCACTTGTAGATAATTAATTCAGCTTTTTGCAAGTTGATGTTGGCCATGAAATTTGTGTAAAGTGTTTAAACTTCAAGTGCAATATTATATTAAGTTGAAATAGTGATTTGAAAGTGTTTTTCAAGTGAAAAAATTTATAATCTTCAACTTCTATTCGTAACATCATTTTTACAAACTTCTTTTTAAGTGGAGTTTCTATTTCTATCAAAACACAACTTAAACTTGTGTCGCCCCTGACGAGGTGGGGAGGAGGGGGGGAGCAGGACTAAGGGGGTGTTTGGATTGACTTTTTTTAAGTGGCTTTTAGGTTAAAAGTCATAAGTTGGGACCACTACTTTTGGCTTTTGGCCTTTATTTTTTGTACTTTTTCAGCTTTAAAAAAGTGCTTTTAAGCATTTTTTTTGTGTTACCCAAACACTTCCAAAATTTAAAAAGTGCTAAAACGTCAAAACCCAAAAAATAAGTCAATCCAAACACCCACGAACAACCTTTAAGCTAGCAAGCTTCTAAAGTTGAGGTGCACCCGACAACTTAGGAGTTCACCAACGTAATGAGAGAAAGTTAGGAGCTTTATAAGGCATATTTAATTTTCACATGGTACACATGCTTTTGAGACTCGATATTGCATAGCCCAATAGACAAATTCATGCATTTCTAGGCCTAAAGCGGACAATACATACAATGGACTACGTCCGTGAAAAATTTGGTACCAAAGCTTGTACTTCCTCAATACAATAGTTGGGCAAACCCCAGCGAGGTTGTTGAGTCCCTAATGGGAGTGTATGAAGTTGGGTCGAACAGAACTGATTGACTTCTAGGCTAGCAAGCTTTTGAAGATGAGGTACACATGACATCTTGGGCGAATCTTACATCAAAATGGGGACGAAAGTAAAGAGTTTTATAAGGCATGAATCAAATTCACATGGTATGCATGTTTTTAGGGCTCAATGTGGCTTAGCCCAAATGACAAATCTATGTGGGCTTACACGAAAGCAGACAATATGTGTCATAGACTTGGGTTGTGACATATATAGATTGGAGCCTCTACTTCCTCAATACGATGGTGTGGGGAAAACCTCAAGGAGTATTAAGGACATGGTAGACACCATCAAAAAGTGTTAGATATAGAAAAAACAAAGAGAAACAAAAAGATATAGGTATCTAAATACATCTACAAAATGATCTAGATCTCCCATACCTACTTCTTTACACCAAAAATAGAAAGATGCTATGCAATTCCATTTAACTTTCTGAATGGAAATCTATCTCAGAACATCTTCCCTTTCTCTCTACAAACTATCCACAGATGCTTTGTGGTATAATCTCCACCACTTCTTCTGGATTTTGCTACCTCCTCTTTTAATCCAGCAACTAAGTAAATTTGCACTAATCTTAGGCATAGTCTCTATTATAATAAGGAATAAGGACTAAAGGTCACGGACTTAAAACTCTCGCTAAGACTCCCATGCGGCACTTGTCAATTTGTTCACAACTATTTTACGATGTTGCAAATACAAGTAAGCCTGTCAACTTGATCGCTAAGGGAACGCTAGATTAAGAAGACTAGAAAGCTTTTAAGAAAAAAGACTTATATTGCTTTATGGAAGATTGCTTACAAATTTCTAGATGGTTGGCTAAGCAAATGACCCCCTCTATTTATACTACCTACTTGGGTTCAAAGTGTAATTAATATTTACATTACAAGTTCCTCAATATTTACACTTTAATCTCTCTAGAACACTCCACACAAGCCCAGAGAATTCTAAGGACTACAACACTTATCTACAAGGTTCCAGAGTCTTCCATAAATCACTCCAAAACTCTAGATCCTTCCCCTTTCTACAAGATCAAGTGGCGGGTCATTGACACTCTCCCCCACCTGATGTGGCGACGACAGCGGCGCACTGCTGCTGCTGCAAGAACTCCCGCACTTTGTCCTTAAATTGCCACAAGTCTTCATATCTCTCTCATGTGGCTTCTCCCGGTGATTGGCCCTTCCAATGCACAAAGAGCATGGTTGTAGCAGGTTGTCCCCGTCTCCTCTTGGCCTGGTAGTCTATGATGGCTTCAATGTCCCTATCACGCGAGGCGATAACTGTGATAGGCGCCCGACTCGACTATCCTTGGCTAGGATCATCCTTATCCTCATGGTCCGGCTTAAGGACACTAGCATGGAAGACAGGATGAACCTTTAAAAATGATGGTAGCTCTAGCCGGTATGAGTTCTTGCACACCTTGGCAACGATCCTAAACGGGCCCTTGTAATTTTGCACCAAGTTTTGATGTATGCCTCATAATGCCTTGACTTGTCTTGGGTTGAACTTGACCAAGACCAAGTCTCCAACCTTATAATCTGTGGGGCGACGCTTACGGTCGGCAAACTTCATCTTTTTCACCGCCTTGTCTAAGTATGACTTGGCGATGACTAGCTACTCTTCAAAGCCCTTGGCCATGTGATATGCCCCCAAACTCTTGCCCTCGAACGCGAGTGGTAATAAATGTGGAGTTTGAGGTTGTTGGCCTATGGCTAGTTAAAACGGCATCTTCCCAATGGCCTCCCTCCTTTGCAAGTTATATGAAAATTGGGCTACATCAAGCAACTTTGCCCAATCCTTCCAATAAGGCATTGACCTTCTCCGTTTGGTCGTCCTTTTGTGGGTGGAAATTGGTGGAGAAATGCAACTCCGTGCCAAGGATCTCGAACAACCTCTCCATAAGTTTCCAGTGAAAAGCGGGTCTCAGTCACTTATGATATGACTCTGAAACCCTCAATACTTTACCACGTTCTTGAAGAATAGTTAGGCAGCCTCCTTAGCGAACAACCTGTTGTGGCGTGCATAAAGCCAGCAAACTTTGAGAATCGGTCCATCACAACCATTATCATCCCATACCCTTCGAACTTTGTTAAGCAAGTGATGAAGTCCATAGTGATGCTCTCCCATGGGCATTTTGCTATTGGCAATGGCTCCAAGAGTCCTCTAGGTTGGCGCTACTCTATCTTGTCTTGCTGGCACACAAGATAAGTCTGCACATAACACTTTATATCGTCCCGCATGTGTGGCCAATAGTATACTGCCTCAATGAGAGCTCTTGTGCAACGCTGCCCAGGATGCCCGACCCATAGCGTGTCATGACTCTCCTTCGTGATTTACCGTCTGATGTTCCCATGCTTCAGCACACAGATCCTCTGTTTGGCAGTAAGCAAGAGACCGTCTTCTATCTAGATATGCCTAGTCTTGCCTTGTGATGCCAACTCCATGAGTTTCATTGCTTCTGGATTATGCTGCAAGCCCTCTTTGATTGCGTTCTAAATGTCACAATGGGTTGTAGTGATGGCAGTCAACTCGGCCTTCCTGCTTAGTGAATCTGCAACGACATTGTCCTTGCCCGGCTTGTACCCCAGCTCGTAGTCAAACTCAGCCAAGAAATCCTACCACCTAGCCTACTTCGTGGTGTGCTTTTCTTGTGCCTGAAAGTAGCTAGTGGTGACATTGTAGAAATTATCGGTCTTGACCACGAACTTGGACCCACGCAAATAGTGCCTTAATGTACGTAGGCAATGCATGATAGCGGTCATCTCTTTATCCTGCACTGTGTACCGCCTTTCTGTCTCATTTAGCTTGCGACTCTCAAATGGAATAGGGTGTCTATCCTGCATTAGCACACCCCCGATGGCATAGTCTGAGGCATCTGTGTGCACCTCAAACATCTTGGAGAAGTCTGGTAATGCTAGGACCAGGTCCTTCGACACAGCATCCTTCAAACCTTTGAACGCCTTATGACACTCCTCACTCCAAACCCACAGCTTATTCTTCTTTGACAGCTCAATTAGTGGAGCGGCTTTGGCGGAGTAGCCACCTATGAACCGTCGGTAATAGTTGGCAAGCCCAAGGAATGACCTAAGGTCCGTTACTGACCTAAGGTCCATTACCTTTGTGGGTGTCTCCCATTCCTTGATGGCTCGCACCTTCGCCTCATCCATGCACTGCTCACCTTAACTTATGATATGTCACAAGAAGTGCACTTCATGTTGAGCAAACTCGCATTTCTCACGCTTGATGTATAACTCGTTCTCCCATATGACTTGGAACACCTTCTTCAAATGATCAACGTGTTCCTTCAAGGTGTTGCTATAGATGACCTGGTCATCCAGGTACACTAGCACAAAATCAAAGTAAGGATGAATGATCTTGTTCATCAATGTGTAGAAGGTGGCAGGTGCGTTGGTTAAGCCGAAGGGCATCACCAACCATGTGTATGCTTCATACCTCGTCACACAGGTTGTCTTTGGCTCATCCCCTTCTTCTATTCGTACTTGGTAATAGCCCTTCCGGAGATCCACCTTGGTAAAATATTTTGCCTGCCCAAGCCTGTCAAAAAGGTTGGCGATAAATGGATGGGGTACTTGTTTTTCACGGTCACCCTGTTGAGCGCCCGATAATCTATGCATAAGCGCAATGATCCATCCTTTTTCTGAAATAACACTGGTGCTCTATAGGGTGCCTTGGATAGACGAATGTGGCCAGCCTCAAGGAGTTTCTTTAATTATTTCCTCAGCTCCTCTAATTCGAGTGGTGCCATGCGGTACGGTGGAGAGGCGGGTGGCTTGGTTCCCAGCTCCAACTCTATCTTGTGATCTACCTATTGCCTTGGAGGCAAGTGTCTTGGCAGCTCATCGGGCATCATATCTTTATTTAATTCTAGCACTTTCTCAATGCACAGGGGCGAGGTCTCTTTGGCACCTTCTTCTTCACCCAAACTCATGATGGTGGCCAATTACGTTGGCTCCCCCTTCTTAAGGCCCTTCACGATCTGCATGGCCGATAAGTGGGCTACACCTTTCGACTTTGGTACCTTGACTAGGGGCACCATGCAAGACCCTTCCCGTTCTATGACTAGTAGTGTTAGAGGTAGGGGTCGATCATAGTGTGGCACCGCTGGAAGAACTCTTGCCCAAGTATGATATCGAATATGTCCAAGGGGGAAATGGTAAAGTTAGTTTTACCTTGCCATTTGCCCAATGTGACGTCTACTCCATGAGCCACCCCACACAAAGGAGTTGGCGAAGCGTTGACTGTCTTGAGGCGTGTGTTACTTGGACTGTAGCTTAACCCCATCTTTGTTGCTGCTGCCTTAGTCATGATATTTGCCTTCGGTCCAATGTCTACCATCGCGCGAGCTAGTTTACCATATAAGGATATGTCCACGTATTGCTTTGGGTAATTCTCCTGCTTTCCAGCTAGTCTGGCAATGGCACCACATAGCCCATTTATGCCCACCTGGGTTGTGCCTGAGCCTTGACCTTGGTTTTTCATCTCCTTTTCCTTGTGCTCCCACAATATGGCACCAAGGTTCTTCATCAGTGGGCACCTAGCATAGTCGTGTGGACCTCTGCATATGTAGCAATTGCTTCCCTTGGATGAATGCTCCTTGTCAGCATAGCCTTGTTGCCCGAACTTCTTGTCGTCGGTTCTATCTTGGCTCTTAGGTGGATGTTGGTTTTTTGGTTTTGCTACGATCTCTCCCACCTTTGGCATGGCTACTCTTTGCTTCCTTGGACTTGCCTTTGTCATGCTTGAAGTCGGTCAGGGCCTCTGTTTGGGTGATGGCCTCATCTATGGTGGTTACCTGTCTGCGCTCCAACTCTATTTTGGCCCAATCCTGTAGGTCGTCAATGAAGTGGAACATAATGTTTTCTTCTGTGAGGTTAGGAATCTGAAGCGTGAGGGTAGTGAATTCCTTCACGTATGCCTTTGTGCTCCCTGTCTGCTTCAGCTCCCTAAACTTACACTTGGCCTCGTAGATGACATTGGGGAAGAATGCCTTCTTGAACTCGTTCCTGAACTACTCCCATGTGCTAATGGTGCATATCCCCTTCCCCATCTCTGACTCCTTCCTCTTCCACCATAACATAGTCATGTCCGTCAGGTATAGCAGAAGGGTGTTGATCTTTGTTTCATCGCTCTTCACCTTATTGCACTTGAAGTAGTTCTCCAAGTCTCATAGGAAGTTTTCCACCTCTTGTGCGTCACGAATGCCTTTGAACACAGGTGGCTTGGGAGCCTCGATCTAGGCCTCCCTTTCTCCATCTGATGCAACATATCTGCCCTCTTCTATGCCTTCCTCAAGTGCCTTCACTCTAGCACTCATGGACTTGATCTTGCTCAGCATGTCCATGAATCGACACTCCAAGGAAGTGATGGCTTCTTTCACCTCATACTCCATCACCCGTCGCTCGCCCAACTCTTTCCAGATGCTATCGTTCTCCTCAAGGGGAACTCCTCCAAGGTCTTGAATTTGCTATCTAACTGGTTCAAACGTTTGCCAAGGATCTCCACCGTTTGTCTAGCAGTATCCATTCTTGCAATCCACTCCATTTTGGGCGTCACATTTACGGGTTCCTCACCACGTTCATTGTCACTCACTTCAATGGTTGAGAGTGAGTGGGATGTTATGGCTTCACTTGGTGTTGGCTTGATTGGCAGCAACTCATTCCTCTTTGAGTTCTTCTTTCCTTTGCGGGACTTCTTTCCAACATCTAACTTAACATTGGTCGCGTCAAAGTCTCCTTCACTTGCCATATCCCTTAGTAATGACCTGCTCTGATACCACGTTGTCACAGACTTAAAACTCTCGCTAAGACTCCAGTGCGGCACTTGTCAATTTTCTCACGACCTTGCAAATACAAGTAAGTCTTTCAACTGGATCGCTAAGGGAACGCTAGATTAAGAAGACTAGAAAACTTTTAAGAAAGAAGACTTATATAACCCCATCTATTTATACTACCTACTTGGGGTCAAAGTGTAATTAATATTAACATTATAAGTCCCTTAATATTTACACTTTAGTCCCTCTCTAGAACACTCCACACAAGCCCAGAGAATTCTAAGGACTTCAAGACTTATCTACAAGGTTCCAGAGTCTTCCATAAACCACTCCAAGACTCTAAATCCTTCCCCCTTCTACAAGAAAGTGATGGGTCATTACATAAAGTTGTGTTGTGAATGTGCAGTGTAAAAATAGGTAGGCTATTGGTTTTATCCATCTCTTTGCACAAGAAACACCTGGAAACTATGATGGCCCCTTTTTCCTTCAAAACTTCTTGTGTTAGGCATGCTCTTCATACCATCTTATCTTCATCCAGCATACCTCTCCTCCCTACTCACCATAAACCATCTTCTTGAACTCCAAAAGGAAGTACAAGAATTGCCCCTTCTCCTCCTCACTTTTGACCATGGGATCTCTCATCAGAAAACAACAGTTTTTACACCAAACATCTTCATCCATAATTGAGGAAAACCTCTGCCATCCGGCCATCCATTTTCTTCTTCTTCTTCTTCTTCTTCTTTTTTAGAAAGGTAAAGTACTATAATCTATAGCATAAAAACTATCTTGGAAACCATATCTACATGAATAAAACAAGAAAAAGTATACATCCTTTCTTACAATGATCCAATAATATCTAATAGGGAAACATCTCGTAAGAGTTCTTTACACAAAAAAACGAAAAGTAAAAAAGGAAGTTCATCTTAATTTTCTGAATAGAGCTATTCTTCCATCAAAATATCTCAAATTCCTTTCCTTCCATATAGTCCACCAGATACATGAACGAATTATTTTCCACCATGTCTTCTGCCTCACAGTCCCTCCCATTTTAATCCAACATTTTTATAGTTCTCCCGTAGCCTTTGGCATGACTCATTTGGTCTCTTTCATGCTTTAAGAAAAATTGTTGTAACTGATGTGTTACCTCACACTGTAGGAATAAATAGTTAATGTTAGCATGATGGACAACTCATGAATTAATGGTGAATGATTGTATACATTAATGTTGTAAATAAGTGTAATTATAAAGATTTGTTTTAGTAATCATATAGATAGCAAAGCAGATTTGGAGGGATTTAAATGGCAGATTTACTGAGTAGCTGATCTTTAGGGATAGGAAAACGAATCTTTAGGGATGTGTATCGTGTATACTCTTTATATAATGCAAAGACTCTCACTTTGAGAGGCATTCAGCAAAAATCTTGATATGGTATCAGAGTCTTCTCTTGGTTGTCTTGTTTCATAGAATCTTCTATGGTTTCTTTCAAATTTTTTGAAATCTTGGTTTTTTGTTGACTGTTCATCGACAATCAGTCCTAACACCTAGGACTTTTGTTCTTGGTCACTCTAGTTATTTTCTTGAGTCTTTTTCGTTTTCATAGCTATTCAAAAGCATGAATTCACATCACTTTGAATCCTTCCGTGTTCATTTCACTGGAAAAAATTATTTTTCTTGGGAATTTCAATTTCAGTTATTTGTCACTGGAAAAAAATTATGAGGCCATATAGATGGAAGTGATCCTACTCCTACTGATCCTACAAAGTTAAGTGAATAGAAGATTAAAGATACTCGGGTGATGACATGGATTTTAGGACCAGTTGACCCTCTTATTGTTCTTAATCTCAGGACATACAAGACAGCTAAGACCATGTGGAATTATTTACAAAAGGTTTACAACCAAGATAATAGTGCAAGACGCTTTCAGTTAGAGTATGATATTGCTAGTTACACTTAAGGAGATCTTTCTGCTCGGGATTATTTTTTTGAATTTCAGAACTTATGGGCTGAATTTACAAATATTATCTATGCCAAAATACCCGCCGAATCTCTCCATGATTCAGGCAATTCATGAACAAAGCAAGTGAGATCAATTCTTGATGAAATTACGCTCTGACTTTGAGAATGTTCGCTCTAGCTTGATGAACTGTGAACCATCTCCTTCTTTGGATGTTTGTTTCAGGGAATTGCTTCGTGAAAAGCAATGTCTAGTCACACAAAATGCTTCCAAGAAAGAAAATGATAGTCACTGTTGCATTTGCTGCTCAAGGTAAAGGAAAAAAGCAGGGATATGACTGGAACTCAATGTTATAGTTGCAAGGAATATGGTCATATTGCTAGTAATTGTGGTAAGAAGTTCAGTAATTATTGTAAACAACAAGGACACATTATCAAAGAGTGTCCCACGCGCCCTCAAAATCGTAAGGTCAATGTCTTTCAAGCTGGGAGAAATCGTTCCACGATTGATAACTCATCTTCAGGACAAGTTCTTACTCCTAAAATGGTACAACAAATGATTATGTTAGCGCTTTCAGCATTGGGACAACAAGATAATGATGTTACATCTAATTTTTGGTTTGTTGATTCAGGTGCTTCCAATCATATGACCAACTCAACGAGCATACTTAAAAAATGTTCATAAGTATCAAGGTCCATCACAAATACAGGTTGCCAATGGTAGTAATTTACCCATTACCAAGGTTGGGGACATTACTCCAACTTTCAAGCATGTTTTTGCTTCACCAAAGCTCTCAACTAGTCTTATTTCAGTTGGACAATTAGTAGATAACAATTGTGATATGAATTTTTCTTGTAATGGTTGTCTTGTGCGGGATTAGGTGTCGGGGACAATAATCATGAAGGGGCCTAAAGTTGGAGGATTGTTTCCTACACACTTCTCCATTCCTCCTGCTCTTTCTTTTGATTGTATTTCTACGGCTAGTAAGACTGAGATTTGGCATAAGCGTTTAGGACATTCAAATTCTATTGTCTTTGTCTCATTTATCAAATTTTGGTTTGTTAGGGAATAAAAATCAACTTTCAACTACTTCCATTGATTGTTCTACTTGTAAATTAGGCAAAAGTAAAACTCTTCCTTTTTCGAATTTTGGTAGTCGTGCTACAAAGTATTTTGGATATGATGTTTGGGGTATTTCACCAATTATTTCTCATGCTCATTTCAAATACTTTGTGACATTTATAGATGATTATAGTCAATTTACATGGGTATATTTTCTTCAATCCAAATCTGAGGTATTTTCCATCTTCAAGACTTTTTTGGCTTACATTGAGACTCAATTTTCTACGTGTATCAAATTATTAAGATCTGATTCTGGTAGAGAATATATGTCTTATGAATTCAACAATTTCTTGCTTGAGAGGGGGATTGTCTCACAACACTCTTGCCCATATACGCCACAACAAAATGGAGTTGTTGAGCGTCAAAATAGCCATCTTCTAGATGTCACTCGTACTTTATTGATTGAGTCCTCTGTCCCATCTAAATACTAGGTGGAAGCTTTGTCTACTGTTGTCTATTTAATTAATAGACTTTCATCTGAAGTGCTAAATTTTGAGTCTCCATATTTTTGTCTTTATCACCAAAGTCTTAATTATAATAATTTTCAGACATTTGGTTGTGTTTGTTTTGTGCATCTGCCTCCTTCTCAGCACAACAAACTTTTTGCACAGTCAACTAAATGTGCTTTTATGGGTTATAGCACTTCACATAAAGGTGTTATTTGCTATGATCCATTTTCTGACAAATTTCGTGTTTCTAGAAAAGTTATTTTCTCCGAGAATCAATGTTTCTTTCCTACTCATGTTGAATCATCTTCTATTTCTCCTTTTCTTCCTACTTTTGAGGATTTATCATCTTCTTTTAAGCGGTTCAAACCTGGATTTGTGTATAAATGACGTAGACCAATTTTACCCCATCCCGAAATTGATCCGCCACCTGAACCACAACTAGAATCTGAGAATTCTTCGAGATCTGATCCTGTTAAGCCTACTCAGCAATCTACTCGAGTATCTCGTACTCCCAATTGGTATGGCTTTTCCTCTACTTTATCCAACATTTTTCTTCCAACTTGTTACTCACAAGCTTCCAAGCATGAATGTTGGCAAAAAGCAATGAAGGAAGAACTTTTGGCTCTTAAAGAAAATAACACATGGGATATTATTTCATGTCTTTCAAATGTCCGCCCAATTGGATGTAAATCAGTTCTATTCAATTAACCTTCATTCTGATGGAACTCTTGATAAGTACAAAGCTCGATTGGTTTTTCTTGGTAACAAACAGGAGTATGGTGTGAACTATGAGGAGACTTTTGCACCCGTCACAAAAATGACTACGGTGTGAACTATTATTGCTATTGTTACTTCACAAAATTGGCCTCTTTATCAGATGGATGTCAAAAATGTTTTTCTCCATGATCTTAAAGAAGATATTTATATGAAACTTCCACCTAGTTTGTTCTCATCACCTACATCAGATGTATGCAAGTTGAAGCGATCTTTGTATGGATTAAAACAAGCTCCTAGAACTTGGTTCGACAAGTTCCGGTCTACTTTGCTACAATTTTCTTTTGAACAGAACAAATATGACTCATCTTTATTTCTTCGAAAAATATTTTTGGTGTATGTAGATGATATCATAATTGCAGGAATCAATTCTTCATTGATCACTAGCCTCCAACAGCAGCTTAAAGATTCTTTTCATAAGAAAGATCTTGGTACTCTTACATAAATGATGCATTAGGTGTGTTTCTAAACCAACACAAATATACTCAGGATTTGATTTCTTTGGTTGTCCTTCAAGATTCCTCCTCTGTAGATACTCCATTAGAATTGAATGTGAAACATCATCGTGAGGAAGGCGATCTTCCTGATCCAACTATATTTCGACAATTAGTTGGGAGTCTAAATTATCTTACCATTACTTGTCCAGATATTTCTTTTGCAGTTCAACAAGTTAGTCAGTTTATGCAAGCTCCCCAACATCTCCACTTGGTGGTTGTTCGTCACATCATTCGATATATTCTAAGAACATCTACTCATGGATTATTCTTTCCTAGTGGTTCTCCTATTCGTCTTACTACTTTTCGGTGGTTCTGATTGGGCGGGATGCCCTGATACTCACCGTTCAATCACTGGTGGGTGCATGTTTCTTGGAGATCCATTAATATCTTGAAAGAGTAAGAAGCAAGATCGTGTGTCAAAATCTTCAACAGAGGTTGAATATCAATCCATGTCTACTGCTTGCTCGGAGGTTGTATGGGTTTGTGGATTACTTGCTAAGATTGGATTTCCTCAAACCCATCCTACTCCTCTCCACGCTGACAATATTAGTGCTATTCATATTGCTACTAATCCAGTTTATCATGAGAGGACCAAACACATCGAAGTGGATTGTCATTATATACGAGAAGCTATAGATAAAGGGGTCATTACTCTTTCACATGTGTCCAGTGATCTTCAAATTGCTGATGCGTAGACAAAATCCATGGCAGTAGGCAAATTGATGCTTCTTGATCCACCAGCATCAATTTGACGGGGATGTTAGCATGATGGATAACTCATGAATTAATGGTAAATGATTGTATACATTAATGTTGGTAAATAAGTGTAATTATAGAGATTTGTTGTAGTAATCATATATATAGCATAGCAAGTTTGGTGGGATAGCATAACAGGTTTGGTGGGATAGCATAGCAGATTTGGAGGGATTTAAATGACAGACTTACAGGGATTGTGTGGCTGATCTTTAGGGATAGGAAAATGGATCTTTAGGGATGTGTATTGTGTATACTCTCTATATAATGGAAAGATCCTCACTTTGAGAGGCATTCAGCAAAAATCTTGACTGTTAATACTTTCTGAATCCTTCCCACATAGATAGCATTTTGAGCACAACTGCATTCCCCTTCTCCTCAAGTTATCATGTGCCAGGCTTTCTTCCTTAGTTACTAGCCTTTTACTTAAACTCTATATTTCCCATCCAAAAAGACCCACCTTGAACTACTGCCAGAGTACTCCACTGCATCCATGGCCAGACCACAATAATTATAAGAGGAAACCAGTGATTCAAAAGTGTTAGGTGCAGACCAAGAAAAGAAAACCTTCCAACTAAATCTTCAATGCCATGACCAGTTATGCCCTTCTACATGATTTTATACAATCACATTCATAATAGAACATGACGATTGACTTAGATATGCTATGACATGGAAACCTGGAGAAAGATGCAGGAAATTACAAATTGTACTCAAAAGATAAAACGTTCTTCCAAAATTTAAAAGTCAATGTCTTCAGTTTATTTTTGACAAATAGAACTCTAAATTCATTAATAACAGAAAGAATGTGCTTATAGAAACAAACAAATGTATTGCACCTTATAGTTATAAGTCGACACAAAAAATAAATGCCAGGTCTGATACCTCCTCTGAAGACCCACTATCTGTTTGTCCCATGGATTCACCACACTTGGGAAGTGATATCAAACCCTCTACTATGTCCTTAGCTTGGTCCTTTTCTGCCAAAGCAGCTAATTCTCTTTGGCCTATTTGTTCATGCATCATCTCATCCATTCTGCATGGAGAAACATAAATAAGGTCAGACTCATAAACATAGAACAAGAAGCTCATAATACTGAAAAATAAGCTATATAATAAGCGTGGAAAACCCCATTTCCAGTAAAAGCCAAAAAGAATTTCCACATTAACACTCTCATACTGACGAATTATGGTAGAAAAGTTCAAGCGCAACAGCTAGTTGTTCAACAACAACATACCTAGTAAGACAGACCCTCGGCTCAAGAAAAAAATGTAAAAGAAAATGTTTTAACAAATGCAAACTAAAACAGCTAGTTGTTAACATGTAATATCTGGAGGACTCAAAGGGACACTGATGCTAGAAACCTATTAGCAATGAAAATGCTCAATTTTAGTCGAGAAGACAGTTTAATGATCAACATTAATCAATAGAAATCTCACAGAAGTACAAAAATACAAACCCATTCCAACATGTCTAATACTTTCTTAGATCAGAAAAGCTTGGTTACTTGAATATGCAATTATCCTGCTGCTTTGTGTAGAGTAGGTCAATGATTACAGTGTGGCACAAGTTGAAAAGTTAAATTATATTTGAAAAACTAGGACTGAGACGACCTGAGAAAAGCATGCTGAATAGAAGTGCTTATATCCCCAGCTGAGAATGCTTCATGCTTAAGAACCTCTTGGTGAAGAAACTTGGCACAAAACTTAGAAACTTCATCGCCTACAAAATGGAGGACCTTATTAAGTGTTAATATGGAGTCTAAGAAAAATGTTACTACAGCAAGCTACTTAATAAAGTAAACAGTGGAGTGCAACTGGAAACTGTTTTGTTAGCATGGTTGCAATGAGAGGCGAAAATATCTTGAAATCCAGCAGTATCATTCATTGCAAGTGATCAAGTTGTTTCGTAGGCTAGAAGGCCAGGTGATAAATGCCCAGGAAGCAGACAAGTTAAAATGGTGCAGTGACAAGGATGGTAACTGCTCAGCGAAATCAGGGTATGCAAACTCATATGGTCCTAATGAAGTGCTTGGTAAGTTGTGCATAGAAGTTGATATTGATCCCAACAAAGATCATATGCTTCAACTGGAAAGCCCTTCATGAAGCCTGCCTCACTCAAGACAAACTTAAGAGAAGAAATTTTCAAATTGACAATAGATGTTACATGTGCCAACCGAAACTTGAGCCAAACAAACATCTTTTTTATGTTGTATAGTCGCTGCTGACTTATGGGGTATGTGTTCGTCTATGTTTCGTATTAATTGGGTGATTCCACATGGCACCAAAGAGTCCTTTGAATTCTGGTGCAATTGGAAAGTTGGTAAGGCCATCAAGTGAAGCTGGAAGATGATACCTGATGGTGTCTTTTGGTGTGTATGGTCAGAAAGGAACAACAGATGTTTTGAAGGTTTATCAACTCCAAATTACTCCCTTAGGTCTTCATGTCTTGTGTATCTATATAGTTGGCAAAATCTTCCACTCATAGATTCCCCTGAGAACCTATCTGAACTTTGTTAGCTCCCCGGTACTAGTTTACTCTTTGTAATTGAGCTAATAATGTTATGTCATCTTCCTGACTTTTGTACTATTCTTCATCTTGTTGATACCAACAATGAAATTTCTTATTACTTCATCAAGAAAAAAGAGTGAAGAGATGCAGTATTTCCTGATATCAATTCTCATCGTTCTGAAATTAATTTAGAATTTTGTGTCATAAAATTGAGTTGTTCCTCAACTGGATACTCTTATCAAGAAAAGAACTAGGGGACGCAAATCAAACCTAACTTGCCTAACCCGTTTAAGTTTGGGTGGGTTAAACCCGCTCATTTATTAGCTCAACGCATTTCAATCTAACCCATTAAAAATTAGGTTGATATGCAACCCAACTTGACTCGAGAGAAATTTTGTCTAAATTTTTTTAAATTTTTTTTTTATAATTTGATATGTTATATATAGCCATAATAATGAAAAATATAATTTTATTAGGTACTAAAATATTATAAAAGAACAAATAAAATAAGTAAGACTTAGTGAAAATCGGGTTGGATTGGGTCTTGACCAGTTCTATAACCGATTATCTAACCCGTTTTGACTCAACCCATTTAGACCCAAGCAAATTCAGGTTCGGTTGGATCTTGACCCGTTAGTTGTCTTGGACCATTATGACCCGTCCAAATTTGACTCAACCAGCTAAATTGCCACCCCTAGAAAGAACCAAGAATTATTGAGGATAACAGATAACCTGACAAGGACCTGCTCAAGAAAATGATTATCTGTAGAGGACTGTGAAAGACGTTAGTTGTTATGTTTTAGGACTGCAGCCTTTCAATTATTTACTGCAGTAAATTAGCTTAGTTTTCTTCAAATAACTTCTTTACCTAGTCCTTAGGAGTTTTGTTTATTGTTGCTGATCTTTAGGTCATGGAGTTGGTTCTAGTTGATTCTTTTATTATATATGTAACTCTTCTGTAGTAAAATCAGAAGTACTTTTCCAGAATAGCTTCTCTTCTTTCTTGTTCTTCATAGTCTTTATAGTTCTTATTTTTCATTATTCAAAAGTTCTCCTTTGTTCTTTTTCTCGTTCTCACTCAAATTAACAACAATTGGTATCGGAGCTTTTTATTCTTGAGGGACCTATGTTTATTAATTTATTTCAGCGCGTTCCATGGACGGAGAAACAAGTTTTTCTTCAATGACACCACTAGCTTTCAGTGGAGAAAATTATCAGATCTGGGCAATTAGAATGCAAACATATCTAGAAGCTTTCTGGGAGGCTGTAGAAAATGATTATGAGATTGTTGCTTTGCCGACCAATCCCACGATGGTGCAGATTAAAAACCACAAGGAGAGAAAAATCATGAAATCAAAGGCAAAGGCATGCTTGTATACTGCAGTTTCATCCACAATCTTCACTCGTATCATGTCTCTAAAATCAACAAAAAAGATATGGGATTATCTCAAGGCTAAGTACGAAGGAGATGAAAGAATTTGCAAATATTAAATTTGATACGAGAGTTTGAACTGCAAAGGATGAAAGAAAGTGAAACTATAAAGGAGTATTCTGACAGACTTGTTAACATAGCAAATCGCATCAAATTGTTGGGTTCCACTTTAAATGATTCAAGGATTGTTGAGAAAATCCTTGTAACAGTGCCCGAAAGATTTGAGGCTACTATTACAATCTTAGAAAACACTAAGAACTTGTCCAAGATTACACAAGTAGAGCTCTTAAGTGCTTTTCAAGCACAAAAGCAACGACATGTAATGAGACAGGAAGAAGTTGTTGAAGGAGCCCTACTAGTCAAACATCAAGACGATGGAAGGAACAAGAAGAAGCAGAACAAGAATAAGCAAGGACAAAATAGTGAGAATTTTGCTCAAAGCAAGAAGGCTAACTATCCTCCTTATCGTCACTGTAGGAAAAAAGGTCATGCTCCATTCAAATGTTGGAGGAGACTTGATGCAAAATGCAGCAAGTGCAATCAGCAAGGCCACGAAGCTGTAATTTGCAAAGCTAAGATTCAGCAGCCTGGAGTAGAAGCTCAAGTTTTTGATCAAAAAGAAGAAGATCACCTCTTTGTCGCAACTTGTTTCACAAGCCTAGATTCAAGTGAAAATTGGCTAATTGATAGTGGTTGCTCTAACCACATAACGTCTGATAAGATGTTGTATAAGATGTTGTTCAAAGAGTTATGGAACACTGAGACAAAGAAAGTTAGAATTGGAAATGGTGAGTGTCTTGCTGTGAAAGGTAAAGGCACTATAGCCATTACCAGTGACTCTAAGACTAAGTTAATCACAAATATTTTGTATGTCCCGGACCTTGACCGGAACCTTCTTAGTGTTGGTCAGTTAATAGAGAATGGATTCAATTTGTTCTTCAAAAACAAAACTTGTGTGATAGAAGAGCCATCAGGTGATGAAATATTCAAGGTCAAAATGGAGGGGAGGTGTTTCCCACTTAATCCTTTTGAAGAAGAGCAGAAAGCTTTTCTTATGTCAGACAACTCTACAGAAGTTTGGCATAAAAGAAAATGGGTCATTTTCATCATCAAGGTATGATGTTCTTGCAACGAAAGGAACTTGTAAATGATCTGCCAAGATTGCAGGATCACTGGACAGATTGTCAAGATTGCTTGCTAGGAAAGATGAACAGATTGCCCTTTCCCAAAACAACTTGGAGAGCATCAAAAAAGCTTCAACTCATTCATACAGATCTGTGTGGACCTCATAGAACATCATCTTTAAATGGTAGTCTTTACTACATTGCATTTATTGATGATCTAACAAGACTGACATGAATTTTTTTTCTTAAAATTCAAGTCTGAAGTAGCTGAAGTGTTTTGGAATTTTAAGGCAAAGGTGGAAAATCAAAGTGGCTGCAAAATTCAGATTTTAAGATCTCATAATAGGAAGGAGTACACTTCAAATCAGTTCAAATTATTCTGCGACAAAGCTGGCATAGAACATCAATTAACAGTCCCCTATACTCCACAACAAAATGGAGTTAGTGAGCGGAAAAACAGAACCATAATGGAGATGACTAGGTGCAAGCTACATGGGAAACATCTACCAAAGAGGGTTTTGGGCGGAGGCTGCCAACACTGCTGTTGTTTTGCAAAACAGATTTCCTTGTAGATCTGTGAAAGATAAAACACCATATGAAGCATGGTATGGTCGTAAACCTTCATTACAATTTCTCAGAATTTTTGGTTGTTTGTACTTCTCTTATGTACCACAGGTTAAAAGAGATAAGCTTGATAAGAAGGCAGCTCCTGACATTTTTATAGGCTACAGTGATGTCTCCAAAGCATATAGGGTCTACCACCCTCAAACGAAGAAAATTATTGTGAGTAGAGATGTCCACTTCATTGAGGACCAGCACTGGAATTGGGAGAAGCCTGAAAACAATTCACCAGTGGACTCTCTATTAGATCTGAAAGATCTAGTAGATGATCCTCCTATTAGAGGCATAAGGTTGATTTTTGATATCTATCAAAGATGCAATACTGTTATTTGTGAGGCCACATGCTATGAGGAAGCAGAAGGGGATGAAAAATGGATCGCTGAAATGAAGGAGGAGATGATGATGATCAAAAAATATTAGACCTGGGAGCTTGTTGAGAAACCTATAGACAGAAAGATCATTGGTGTAAAATAGGTCTTTGGACAAAGTTGAATGTTGATGGTACCATCAACAAACACAAGGCGAGGCTTGTAGTGAAGTGTTACGCTCAGATCTTTGGAGTAGACTATTCAGAAACATTCGCACCAGTTGCTCGCCTTGACACAATCAGATTGCTACTAGCCATTGCAGCAGCAAAAAGTTAAAAAATTTATCAACTTGATCAAGTCGGCCTTTTTCAATGGTCTTCTCCAGGAGGAGATTTATGTTGAGCACCAGATGGTTTTGTTGTCAAAGGGCAAGAAAATAAGGTTTATTTGCTAAAGAAAGCTCTTTATGGTTTAAAGCAAGCGCCAAGAGCTTGGTATAGCAAGATTGATGATTATTTACTAAGTTTAGGCTTCAAGAAGAGTCTATCTAAGTCTACACTTTATATTAAGTTTTCAGGCGCGGACATACTCATTATTTCTTTGTATGTTGATGATCTCTTTGTCACAGGAAGTAAAGTTAGCCTATTGAGGACTTCAAGTTGGAAATGATGAAGGTCTTTGAAATGACAGACCTTGGACTTATGTTGTACTTTCTTAGAACAGAGATCAAACAAAATGAAGACCATGTGTTCATTTGCCAGAAAAGGTATGCTCAAGAAATCCTAAAGAAGTTTCATACGGAAGACTGCAAAGTTATGAGTACTCCAATGAACCAAAAAGAAAAGTTCTCCAAAGATGATGGTGCAGAAAAGGTGGATGAGGC
>JBCEWC010003751.1:0-29231 GCA_038996855.1 Solanum aculeatissimum
TGATATAGTCTAATTTTTAATAACTGATACACACAGATCATCAATAACCCTAAAATTCGCATTGTATCAATGTTGATTTTTATGTATCGACGTTTCTTAAAAAATAAGGGAGTTTTAGTAATTTAAAAACAAATTGATATATATTGAGATTATGCATGTAAAGTATGAAATTTCTATTATTTGCCCTAAAATTAACTTATGTCCAATCTATAAGATTTTGGGGAATTGGACGGATCATTAAGTTTTGAGCCATACTTGACACTCCTACTTTTGCACGTATCAAGGCTCCTCCATCTTAGCTAGCCTAGCCATGGGTGGACATAGTATGGTTTAGTATCATATTAAAATTTTTGGTTTAATAATTTTAATTTTAAATTTTTAAAAAATACTCTATCATTACCACATAAAATTAAAATTAATTCGATATTTTAAAGTTTAATTTTGGCATGGTATTATAAATTGATAACATAATTATTCAACTCAAACTTACATATACTCATAAAATAAAGAATTATGACTTCAACTTTTTAAGAACTCTTAATTATATTATATATTTACCCATATAGAAATAATCAAGTAAAATACAAAGAATTCACTTCATTACTCAATTACACAAAAAAAAAAGGGCATTACAAAAGAGGCATTTCAATCTAGATAGGCTTAAACAATAGTCAATCCGCTGGGACATGCAAAATCGCAACAAATGAGATGTTATATGTAATTTTGTACTAATACTATTTATTTGTAACGATATAATATACGTGAATTGTACATATGATTAAATACTTCGGTACAATAGTTAAATTTTTTCTATAAATATAAAATATTGTACCAAATATCATCAAAATGTATATTATCTTCGTCCCATATTATATGGACACTTTCCATTTTACACGATTATTAAGAAATTATTAATACACTAGTAAATTTTACTATTTTACCCTTCATTTATATCAATGTACATTAAATTAAGCTAGAAAAAATTATTAATACATTAATTAATGGTGGGAAAAAATGAAAAAAAAAATTAATTTTATCCTAACTTAGTAAGTGTTCATATAATATGAGACAAACATTTATAGAAAGATGTCCATATGGACGAAGGTAGTAGCAAATACGTATATCCAAAACCGAAACCGCAGTATTGAAAATTTCAGTTTATCTACCAAAGTGTGCATACCCCTAGTCTTTAATGAATCGAGCTTCGAGAATAAATCAAATATACCTTCATTTTTTCTTTTTTGGGAAAAACAATTACTACTTTGAACCGTCACAATTAAGGATAATTCCAAGTCCCAGTTGAATGATTCCGAAACTTTCCTTACGATAACATGTCTAGCTGAACTGATATGGGACCAAGCACCCCAGAGAGAGCTATTATACACATTAAAATGGACAGTATCATCGTGAAAGGAAATGTCAAAACTCAGAAATCTAATTGCTAGAAAAGCCATGTAACATGTACCTCCATAAGAAATGAAGAGCAGGCTTGACAGGCAACTACTCGTCGATTACTGGAGAAGGATCACTTGCGTGCCCAAATATATCAGAGATACCTTCCCAGTTATGTTTTTCTTTTGCTTCCCAATATGCACCAACATAGCGATAACAACCATCCTCATCCTTGCAAAACCATCTTGGTCGCCAACCCCTCTCCTGTAGTTTCCTTGCCTGCACCAGCAATTATAATTTGGTTAATCAGTGAACTTCAGAATCACCATAACCTCCTTAAACATGAAATTCAACAAGTTGCAGAAATTAATGTGTTTAGGTAGGATAACTCCATGATCATGGTCAACACCGACATTCTGAAGCTACTTGGAAGAATAAAATGTACTGCAGTAGGTAGGATAACTCCATGATCATGGTCAACACCGATATTCTGAAGCTACTTGGAAGAATAAAATGCACTGCAGTTGATATGCATTATGTTTAACAACTCTTAAAAAGCTGCTAAAGATGCAGAATCTCATCTCTAATTGTGTCTCCCTCCGTTCCTCAAAACCTTTTTTGTTGCTATTTCAGATGTAGGTTATGGGGCTTTGAAGTCCCTTCAATTCCACTTGGATTGCTATCTGCTTTCCTAGCCATCTGAGATAACAGAAGTTATCATGTATTTGCTGCAGTTTTTTGCACCTTTTCATTTTTTATGTTTGTGATCTTTGGGCCAGCTTTCATGCAAGTCGAATATTCCACACCAAGTGCTTGTCACATCCAACCAACCACCTGATAGCTCTGCCACCAAGGCTTAGGATCATAGGAAGGTGTTTTTGCCTTTGCTGGGATTTGATCCTGAGATATGATCTCCTCCCATTTCATTGACCACTAAGTCACACCCTCAGCTGTGATTCTTTGCACAGTTCCTTATTAACGACAGTAAGAATAGTGACTAAACAGATAGCAAACAGTGCATCAATAATATCTCAACTTTCAAGTTAGATCCAAAGCAAATAAGTGTCAATATCATGAACATGGACGGTGTTTCGCCACAAAAGATCATCATATGACATATTTCTATGTATCTAAAAGAAGCAGGCTTTTGCTAGTGGAAAGTAGCAGTTTGAATTAAATGGTTTCCAAAATGCTCACCTTTTCCTTCATCTCATGTTTATGTTTCAATGAAACCTATAAAAGCAGCGCAGGCCCAAACTACAGTGAAAAAATGAATGAGTACCTGTCTCTGCAACTGTTCAAGTCTAAGCTTCTCTGCATTAGCCAGCTCATACTCCCCATTCTCTAAGTGGCGCTGATCAGGCCTCAGCCTTGAGTCAGTTGGTGGAAGCTTCTCTCTCAACCCAGGTGTCAATTCATTTAAAGATATTGCGAAAGGTGTGAGGTTGTATCTTGTTTTGGGAGTAGATTTGTCCCTCTCCCACAACAATATGGCTTCAGTCATGGGATCATAACCTTTTGGCTTTGTAGTTGGATCTCCCAACACATAATACATTGCTTCATCCCACTTCCCCAATAACATGGCCACTTTTTCTCCTGTCCTGTTGTCTTGCACAAATCCATGAACCTTTTTTAACACAAGATAGGTGTTAACCTTTGAATTTGGTAACAAGTAGAAATATATGCTCCTCTATTCAAATTGAAAAGGATATTACATAGTTTTCACGATTTAAACAGAACTAACTTTTAAGATTTAAAATAACTAAAATTTCCAAATATGCAGAAGTTTTTCAGCATTTATTTAGTAAATGACTATTTCCATTAGGGCTTGGGTAATACCAGTTCATCCATTCAATGCTATTAATATAATCTGAAAAGATAGAAAGTTACTGTACTTCTACACATTGAATATCTGACTACTTTTTTTGGATTTTCTGAAGGGATAGCTTATTAAGGTTTATTTTTCCACACCAATACTAAAAAGAACAGATAAAATCTATTAGCAATAAATATTACCTGATGAGGATTTCGATCGATAATAGACTGCTCCTTGAATTTGAGCTTGCAAGAATATTTACCACTGCCTTTGATCCGCATAGTACCGTAATGGTCACAATAGATTTTACCGATTATTATGTTGTAAATAGAAGTAGTGACCTTGCTCCACTGAAATGTCTCACCATCTTCAAATTGCAGGGTCAGAACCCCCACAGGATCAAGCTGAATTGAACGTCCCCAAAACTTCCCTTTAAGATTAGAATCTGCCCAGAATGTCCACCCTCTGCCCTCACAGTGGCAGGCGACAACCATAGGATGATGACTAACCTGAAATTCAGGCACACAAGAAAAGGTATCAAAAAGATAGACAACAGAGATATGTGCCATCTAGTTTGTTACAGGAGCAATAGAGTTTTATGAGAGAAGTTTTTCACAGATCAAATATTTAGTCATTTCACAAAAAAAGTCCCTACTTTTTCAGAAAAGAAGTGTAGACCCTTGTCAGGATAATCTGCCTCGTAGGTTTCACCAAGGAGAGGATTAAAAGGTTTGCATTGCCTGCCCTGAGTCGATGCATAACCAGATACAGCAAAAGCTGCAATCTTAAGAATTCTCATCAGATCATTTCCCTGCAGAAAATAATTCTGAAGCTCAATTACTTTGAATAAAAACTTACTAAAGATGCAAGATAAAAATGGTCAAGGCAAAACCAATGTTAACCATGTTTATCAATACAAGTAATTTCAGGGACAAAATATATGTGAGAATTTAAAGACAAAAACACAAACATCTGCACGTAACACTAATTTCAAGACAACAGCAATGTGATACTCATGACTCACAACAATTTTTTGTGTAAATGAGAAGACCACCCTTGGGAGCAATCGCAACCTTCGATACTAGGGAATAATGGGCCTGCCTCTCTACTCTTTTCGCTTAAATATCATGCTTAGTTCGCATGGCACAAGCCTCAAACCTGCTACCTAAATCACAAGTCCTTCAACCTTTGCCACTTTAACTAAGCCCAGGGGGCCACAACAAAAGCTATTTCAGGCTTCTCAGTCAAAAAAACAAATAGAAAATGGCAATAAATAAGGAGAAAGCAGAATATTAAACTTCTAGGTGGTTATCGCCAATCGGACAAACTTTGTAGTGTCTAATTCCTATATCTGATGGCAACCAAATATTTGGAACCATCAAGGTTAGGATGTACAACAACAACAAAATGCCTAGTGAAATCCTACAAATGGGGTCTCGAAGGGTAGAATATACACATATCTTACCACTACCTCGTGGAGGTCGAGAAGCTTTTTCTGAAAGACTCATGGCTCAAGTAGGGATGGCAATGGGGCAGGGCAGGGTGGGTACAGGGTGGATTTAGAGCTATGCAGGATGGGGTAGGTTTAAAGTTATGTGGGGTGGGGTAGATGCGGGGCGGGTTGAAGTAACTATTTTTAAAATTAATGCGGGGCAGGTTGCGGGTTTATCAAACAGGAATACGAAGAAAATAAAATCTTTGTAATTAGTAAAAATCAAGATATAAACTTTTTATATTAAACATTGACTTTAATTTTAATTTCTTTTCTAAAATTTAAACTAGACATGTCCAGTAAATTGTTCGTTGTTGACATGTTAATTAGAAACTTTTAATCAATGATTAAGAAACAATTGTTGAAATGTCAACTAGAAATAGTTAATTAGTTGTTGAGACGTAAAAATTATGAATTTTTATTTTTCATATTAAATTCAATTAAAAAACAAAAGAACTTAAAAATTTATGCTAGGCAGGGCGGATTGAAAATGAAAAAAATTGTCATGCAAGGCGAGGTGGGGTGGTTTAAAAAATTTGCGGGTTGAGCTCAACCCGCCCCACACCATTGCCATCCCTAGGCTCAACCGCTCAAGTGCAGCAAATCCAGCTATTGAAGACCTACTGGAAAAACGCATTATGTTTTTCCATTTTACAAGTCCAATAGGATCTTACAGAACAACTTAGATGAAAAGTAGATCAATTTTACAATATTTTACAGGAAAAGATCCAATCACTCAATATTAGCTTTCTACTCGCAAAAAACTCTGCAGTTAGCATACTTGTAGCTATTTTCTTGAAAGAATAGCCGAAATCACATCGAAATCCAAAACTTTTTTACACTTAGATAGCAAATTCTTCTAACAGCATACACAGTTTATCAAAAAGTTCAACTGATAGCCTATTGTGCACAGTATTGAAAACCATAAGATCGCAAGGCAAGTGAAAATAACCAACTGAAACAGATAGTGGGAAACTAATTTAGAAGTTTCATCTGCATAGCAAAACAAGAATCTTTTAAAAGAAAAAAGCGAGCCACCATAATAAGCAATAAGTGAGGGAGAAAGGGGAGAGAGAGAGTTGAGAAGTTACCTGCTTTCCCCACTCCAGTGCCTGATCAACCAGGTGTGAATACTCCAAATCTTCAAAGCATTTCTGCAGTGAAGATAGTGGCTCATTGAAGTACACAGGAAGGCATACACCAGACAGGTCTTTCCCAATATTGTCCTTGATTATTGACCACAAACCAACGGGCTTCTCCTTTTCCTTTGGTTCTGGCAGACTATCCCTTCTTTTGATATAGGGATAACTGATTGTCTTTACTTCCATTTCCAATTCCCTTGTACGACTAGTAAAGGTCTCATTCTCAGATGTTAATGAGCTACAAGCATTTCCAGTACCCTCTCTACTACGATAAGAAGCACTTCTAAGAGAATCAGCAGACAGAAAATCATTAGTATCGAAAAAAGCACCATCTTCTTCATCAGTTTCAGCATCTCCTCCATATCGGCTTTCATTGTCAGAGTCACTAGCAGTACATTCAGACATAATGGAATAAAAATCTGCAACATTCACAAAGATATTATGAATTGTTGAATCTTACTATAATCTAATAAGTGAAAATTTAATCTAGTTGAAAGGAAATGTAAGGAAGACAAGCAAATATGTTATTAACTGCTCTTCAACAACAAACTTGTAGAGTCCATCCTCAGCTGTAACAAGAGAAGAATTCTTTCACTTGGACACAACTTATAATCTACAGCAAGGTTTAAGTTTTGAAAAGGTTTTCTACAAGCTGCAATATACAAAGTTAAAGACCCTTGATTTTCAAATGAAAACATCAAACAATTGACAGAGAAGAACTGTGACTACCACTGTGCAACCTAAGAAGGGATAAGGAGATTAGGCAGGAGTACGATAGCTTAAAACCAATAATTCATTTGTCTTATTGAAACCCTCCCCCTCCAAAACCCACAGGGGCCAATGACGGTTTTTCACACTTTTTCTCCCTTGGTAATTCAAACCCCAACCTCATGGTTGGAGGGAGAGGGTCTCCTCCAATAGACCAGCCTTCTGTTATTTTAAAAAATTAAAAAGAGGGATTAATTTAAGATCAACTTTTCTGATTATAAAAGAAGAATACATTTTGATTTATTCCAGATCCCAAAATGATTACCTGCAACGTTAACAGAAACTGAACTACATAGACTTTTGAACTATGCAATGTCCATAAGTGCCTTATGCTCCTCAAATTTAAAGGTTATAAGATAATCAAAAATCAGTAATGCATTAAGAGGCTCCAGACCATGTAAACAAATCATTCTCAAAGACGGAAAGCTATTGTGAACATACTGTGTCAAATCTTTGAAAATTCCAACACTATTGATATACAGAAAAATTGGACTAATATCTGACTCTAAGGTATATTAAAGGAGTGGGAGGGTAGGAACCAACCACTAAATCTTCGACCTTGTCCACAACATGAATCTCGTTCTTTTGTTTCATCCACAACAGTTGTTTCGAGCTCAATTTTATCCGTCTGCAAGAGAGAGTGAGATCTCACTAAGAAGTAGTACTTTAATGTTCAAGCTGTAAATACAATAAGAACCCAAGTAAACTGAAACTAAGTAACAATTGAAACTCAGAGCTCAAAACAAGACAGCAGAAAATGAATCAAACATCAGTAGAATATAACAATAGCTGACAAGTGCCTACATCAAGGGACAATCTCAGTTTCACAGGTAGATTTATCTTTCTTACTTGGCACTAAAATACACCCCATACTTATTTCCCGCCTAAATCATATTGATTTTCTTTGTAGTCTCAAAAGCTAAGTGGAGAGTGATGAACAAAAAATTGGCAAACAAACTTGGAGAGCATTGCAATACCTTTCAGTAAACAGCAATCAAACCACCTTCTCCTGACAAGTTTAAACTTTGATTTTAGGGGCATAATAGTGAAGAGATACCCTATTGACCAAGGAATTCAAGAATGGCATTGACTCCCATTGCTGGAAATCCTTTAGCTCAGAATACTAAAGACAACATTCTAATGTTTTCTTGAACCCGGGAAGTCTAGGCTTGAAAATAGAATATAAGAAAATCTTGCCAGGAAACTCGAGGCATGAATAGAAAGAATAGACAAACGCCCAAATGATAAACAAAAGTAATTCATTAAGAGCCTGTTTGGAAAGCGACAATGTAATTTGAATTTGGTGTAATTACACTCTTTGATCAATTTGGTAGACCAAGCAATTACTTGGCAAGAGAGGAATTAGATGTAATTGAAGTAGTGTGATTACACTCCTCAATTCCTCAAGGGAGGTAAGTATGAGTGTAATTACACTATGTAATTTTCTTCCTTTTATTTATTTATTTTTTTGTTTTGATTTAATTTTTATTCTATTATTTCAAAAAAAATCTTTGGAGCTGGCCAATAACCTCAACACAAATGAAGACAGTTTAAAATGGTTGAGGGCCAAAAATGGAATATTCACAGTGAAATCAGCCTACACACTTTGATAGGCCAGCTACAATACTCTTACCATGGACTTGGAAGATGATATGGAAAGTTAGATTACCTCACAGGATTGCTTGTTTCACTTGGTTGGTAGCCAGACAAGCAATACTAACTCAGGACAATCTAATGAAAAGGGGAAGGCAATTACGTTACAGGTGTTTTTTTTGTGAAAGAGAAACAGTGACAACAAATCATCTTTTCTTCCATTGCAGAGTGACGGAGAAACTGTGGCATGTGTTTTTTGACTTGAGAGGTATCAACTGGCCCATGCCAAGGCATACATTAGAAGCCCTAAGCATGCTGGAACTGAGAAGGAAATATGTCAATCCACAAAGAGAGATAGAAGATTGTCCCTGCTTGCATATGGTGAACAATATGGAAGGAAATAAATCATAGATGTTTTGAAAACAAGAGCATCACTTTCCAGAGCTTGAAATTGAATTTCCATATAATTTTTTTTTTTTATTTGCACCGGGTGTCCAAGTCTCTTAGAGCCATATAACCTTTTATTTTTGGTGTAACTATGTTCTCCCCAGAAAAATGGAGGATATTTCTCTCTTCTTAGATAGTTTAGAAGGGGTGTAGGTGATAGATATTTTTAGTTTTGTTTGTGTTAACTCCCGAAGTAATTACTTCTAAAATACACCATTGGTGTATTTTCTCTATAAAATGTTAAATTCCTCAAAAGAGTACTTTTTTATTAGGGTGATAAGGGACATGTATGATGGAGCCAAAACTTGGATTAGAACTATGGGAGGAGACTCGGAGTATTTTCCTATTGAGATGGGACTTCATCAAGGATTTGTGTTGAGCCTTTTTTTTTGTCTTAGTAATGTGAGCTGACTCAATCTATTTAAGAGGAGGTTCCATGGTGTATGCTATTTACAAATGACATAGTACTTATTGATGAGACTCGAGATAAATTTAATGATAGATTGGAGATTTGGAGACATATTTTGGAGTCCAAAAGGTTTAAATTGAGCAGGACCAAAACAAAATACTTAGAATGCAAATTCAGTGTTGCAAGTGATGAAGCGAGCATGAAATTGAGGCTTGTTACTCAACCTATTTCCAAGAGAGAAAGCTTAAAATATCTGAGATCCATCATCCAGAGTAGTGGAGATATCAACAATGATGTTACGCATAAAATTGGGGCAACATGGATGAAATGGAGGCTTGCCTCTTGAGTATTGTGTGATAAGAAGGTACCACCTAAACTTAAAGGTAAACTTTATAGAATGGTGGTTAGACCATCTTGATGGGGTAGACGACTGGTCAGTCAAAAAATCACACGTTCAAAAGATAAAGGTTGCAGAAATGAGGATGTCGAGATGGATGTATGGACATACTAGAAGTGATAAAATTAAGAATGAGGTTATTCGGGAGAAGGTGAGGGTGGCCTTTGTGGCAAACAAGATGAAAGAAGCAAGATTGAATCGTTTGGACATATGCAGAGGAGGTGTGTCAATGCTCCAATTAGGAGGTGCGAGAGGTTAGATATAAGGGTTACACCGAGGGGTAGGGATAGACCGAAAAAGTATTAGGAAGAAGTAATTAGACACGATATAGTGCAACTTTACATCACCAAGGACATGACTTTAGATAAAAAGGAATAGATGTCGCATATTAGGGTGGAAGGTTAGTAGACTAGTAGGGGTAGACTGTTGTCTTGCCTTGTGATGGAAGAAGGTTAGTAGTAGGTTTGTCATAGGATTAGTCACGTCTTCATAAATTGTATTGTTATTGCTCATCAATTATTTTGCTACTTTTATTTCTTCTTGTAAAATTTGATATTGCTCTTCGTCTTAGTCGCTATCCTATATCTATTGTTTTTCTGCTTTTAGGGTTGATATATTTGAGCCAAGGGTCTTTCAAAAACAGTCTCTCCATCTCCATAAGATAGTGTTAGGGTCTGTGTACACTCTACCCTCTTCAGACCCCATTTGTGGAATTTCACTAAGTATGTTGTTATTATTTTATTTTTTTTATTTGCACCGAGTGTTCGAGTTTCTTAGAGCCCCAACTAATCCCGGGGGTGCACACGCCCTCGGCAAGGAGTTTCCCAAGTATGTTGTTATTATATTATTTAAATTTCATTTTCTTCTCATTCTCAACTTTTATTTCTTCGTGTGATCTTATGCAAATTCTGTATATAAATCTATTATTTTTAAAAAAAAATTAGTTAAGAATATATGTTTATTAGTTAATATATTTTCAAAAGATAAGATATATATATATATATATATATATATATACCCTAAATATTTAATTTAACATCATTTATAAAGGCGCTTATTTATCTAATATAAATTCTTAATTTTAGATAATTAACTTTTATTTTTAAAATGTAATATAACCTTATGATTGCATTTGAGCAATAAAACAGTGCACTAGTAATTACACTATATTACAGTTTGCCAAACAAACAGGATTACTAGACTGGTAATAACTACCGTAGTAATCACACCAATTCCAATTACCAGGTGGCTTTCCAAATGGACCCTTAGGAAATTTCAAGCATAAAAAGAAAATACAGGCCAACATTCAAACTTTCATCTCCTTCTCTTCAGATAAAAGCTTTAAAAGGTCTGAATTACCTCCAACTGTCTTAAAGTGTCCAGCAGCATGATATGCTTAAGTTGAAGAGCCTTCATCTGATTATGTAGCTCAGCAACCTCATGTAGCATGATAGACTCACAATCTTTTATCACTGCCCCACCAATCCCTTCTTGCGCCAATCTTGATCGTAGATTCTCTGTTGAAACAATAAAATCTTCTGAAAATGCAAAATCACCACTTGACAACAACCTGGGGAATTGATCTTTAGCAACCCCAAGAGCTTCAATCCACGTGGTCCTATCCTCTCTTGATTGACATCGCAAATGGAGTGTCTTTGTTCCCGTGAATATAGAAAGCCTTTTGTCATCAGACTTGCTTGCTCTAACTGAGGAGACCTGTATTTTCTTGGTTGATCAGAACATATAACCACAGCCTACCACAAGTAGAAGTAAGGAAACAGATACAGCGGCATACTTCTAGAATCTGTACAGAGTAATTTATGAATTGCATTAAGGATGCTTGAAAATTACAAGAATCAACTATGGAAGAGTGAGTCGGAATATTTAGAAACTAGAGAAACAAGGCAGATATGGCAGATCAGCAACCAGTGAAGTAATTCATTATCATGATATCATCTGAGATGATTTATTCACTTCTCATATGTTGGATAAGAAGATACTCTGGTAATAATGAAAAATGTTGGATAAGAAGATGCTCTGGTAGTAATGAAAAATGTTGGATAAGAAGATACTCTGGTAGCAATTAAAGCAAGCACTTACTTTCCTCAGAAAAAAAAAAACTAAGACATTTGTTCTAGGACTGTTCCTCTTAAGATAATCATCCGTCATTTCCTTCATCCAGCATGTATTTTATCCAGTAAAAGATTTAAGTTTCTCAATCATTACACTATAATAGGAACACATTATGTCGTTTTATCTCCAACAAGGCATATGCACAATGAATTTTACAAACTTTTTTCTTCTGCTCCAAGGATTCTTAAGCCACAATTTATAGGAACAGGAGCAGAAATTAAGACAAATTTCCTTGATCTTTATCTTGATGGTACATTTCTGCATATTTTTGTCCTATGTCCAAACTTTTTGATACTAATTTCCTGTCTGCAGACTGATAAATCAAAGTTTGCATTTTTAAGATGGTTAACGCAATCCAGTAAACAAACTAATTGATGCATTGCGTTCGTTGTTTAATTACTTTTTTTTCGGATTACATTCCAATAATGCCGGAAAAAACTTACTGATATATCACAAACTAACTTGCAGTTATGACAAAACTAAACAATAAACAAACCTTCAAATGTATTTCCCCAAACGGCTTCCACTTGTTAGATCCATTCAGTCGATTGTTGCTCACATTAGCCTTCCTCATATACCTCCAAGATCCATCCCCTATAACCTTTAACCCCTTTTCTTTCCCTGGACTCATAGCAATTTTATCCGGTCCATGAACCTTGTAATATGACAACACCCCATCTTCAAGCACAAACCATCTCGCACGCCATCCTTTTCCATAGTTCACCCATTTATATAACACTCCAGCTACACTAACACTTCCTTTAAATTCTTTGGAATCATTCCCATTTTCCTCACTTTCATTAGCCAAACCCGAATCCGAATCCGTATTCACCTGTGCATTTGTAAGACTCTGCCTCGAGCTGAAACTCACCGGTTTCACACCAACATTGTTATCAAACCCTAGCTGACTTTGAGTCACGGATTGTAACTTTACCACCGCCGGATTTCCTTTATCACGGTCGATCGACACCGGTGCAATGCAACACAGCGGATTCATCTCAACCAAAAGAAGAAACTCAAGAAGAAAAAAAATAATAATCTCACTTCATCTCAAGCAACACAAATACATCAATGCTGAAGAACAACGACGACGATCTCTACAAAATCCGCAACACAGAGAACAATAACCACTGATCTGATTCTCCTCCTTCTCTGAAACTGCTGCGCAGAGCAACCGATCGGAGATCGAATCGGCGAAGCAACCGGAACAGTTCTGATATGACATAAGATCGAAAACCAATACGTAACAACAAATATAAATAATAAACTCCTTTTTTTTACAGCATTAATTAATGTATTTATCAATTTTTGCATATAATAGTAATTATTTATTCACATTATAGGTGAAGCAGCTAGAGATATAAAGGATGTATAGAGCTGAAGAGATTTTTACAGATCCATTAATGTCAGTAGTCAGTGATGGAGTGGGGAAGAGTACAAAGCACAGACGAGGGTGCGTAGGTTAGTAGAGGGTGCGTAGGTTAGTAGAGTGCAGTGGAAGGATTTAAATGCATGGGGCTTTTTGTTTTTGGACTGCTTAGTGTAGATGTAATGATTGTGGAGACAACTAACATGCGCAGTGATTAACATTGCCTGGACCCATCTTTTTCCAATATCTCCTGTCAATTATTTTATTCCCTGCCTTTTCGATGGTTTTTGATTCATGTTTTTTAATTTGACTTGTAAAACATAATGAGTAATATTTAAAATGTGGAATGTGTTAAAACTAGTGGCAACAAAATAAATCTGAAAGTTGAATGGTTAATGACTTAATAAATTTAGATAAATTGGTATCCTATGTTACACCATTAATATACTTCATAAAATTTCACAAATAAGATATTGAGAGGATAGAGTTCACATAGAAGGTGAAGATTCTCGATTCAAATACAGCATATTAAAGTATAAAAAAAAATATTGTAAATACATAATGCAATAATCGAAATACAAAAATAATAGATAGTGATGGATATCAAAAGTAAAAACTATAAGAATATGACTTTTTTTTAAGTTAAAAGTGACTTTAAATCTTTATTGCTAAAACCAAAATAATGTTCTTGAGCCCAAAAATTCAGACCCAAAAAATGAAGAAAATCAAACCAAAACCAGGTCCAAAATCCAAAAACACAAAACAAATAAATAAATGCCAATTTAAAACAAAAACCGAAAAATAAAAAGGAGTTGCTATCCACAGAAAAAGGAAAATCACATGACCTTCCCCCTTCCGTTTTCGATCTTGCACTGTCCTTCATATCTCCCTAATGGTGGATCCTTCCTGGACTCTCTACATTTGCAAATGATGATAATAGGAACTTTCCTGACCTCTTCAACAAGTTGTTGAGCTCGGCTAGATTATGGGCGTTATAAATCTCACTAATACCATGTAATCTAGTCTTGTGAAGACTTTTTCAACTCAATCACACTAAATGTCAAGTGATCTCTCCTTTTCGATGCCTGATGAAGCTATTGATTTGTTCCTTGCAAAGGCACTTTCTTATGTACATGTAACTTCTTCTTTGCCACTTTCACACCTTTAGCTAAGTGTGCTCTGTCATACTTTTGTACATTTTCCTTTTAACAAACACAAACTTGCCCTAACTTTGCTCGTCAACAGGTTGAGCTCCAAAGGAACTAATACCACTATTTAACCAGCTAAAATTAAAGTTTACTTGCGTTTATTAGGTATTTCTCCTGCTCTGCTTGTTTCCTATTTGTATTGCTGCATTTTCCTTTCCTCTTGAATACTATGTGTGTGCCTTATTTTGCATCTTTAGGATTCGAATGTTTGGCACTTGATTAGTATCCATAGCTGATTATGCTCTCCCTCGCTTTGGAACTTGTTGTATTGATTGAAAAATTATATTTTTTGTACCTGCAAAAGAAATTAGGTTAGTAAAATAATCTGTCACCTTATTTCTTTCCTACAAAGAGTGTTGCACTTCAATCTCTCTGTAGTTCTTCAAACCATTAATCTTTTTGACCTTTATATTGATGCACCAAGGGACCTTCCATATTTCAGATAGACAATTAAAAACTATAAGAGAATCTGTCTCTAAAATAACAGGTAGTCAATTCTTAGAGATGCAACAATTTCAGCCTTGAGACTGGATTTTACACCTATCTCATATGAGGCAACATATATTAATTCATCCTTCCGATTTCTTATACAAAAACCTCCAACACTAGGACCTAGATTGTCTTTAGAGTCTTCATCAAAATTGCCTTTAAAATATCCCTCCCTAGGAAGTTTCTAATAGATTATTTTTGGGATAATAATAGGTTTGTAACCTCCCAAAAACTGCACCAGATCAACCAATTCCTTAGGAATATTCCTGAGCCAAGGGTATCTGAATCTTGCTAACCTGTGAAGACTTCTACTGACCTCTATTATCATACCCTAAATATTTAAATTGTCCCCATGTTTAATTTTGTTCCTTCTATTCCATATTACCCATAATATTAAACAAGAGACAACATTAAAAAGAGGTTTAAGTTTATTTAATTGAAAATTGTCTTCTTTAAAAAATTGAAAGGGCCATAGATCCTTACCTCCCTGAAAAATATTCTCCACATCTAATTAGCAGTAGGACATGATAGAAAAAGGTGATGAAAACTCTCTTCAGTCATTGGATTATAACAACAACAACACAATGCCTCATCATCCTCTCCAATTTTATTCCAAAATTCCCCAATAAGAATCCTTTTTATAGAACATCCTCCATACATAAAAAGACACTTTAAAATGGTAATCCCTTTCCCCATATTCTATCAAAGTGCTCATGAGTAGAATTAGGTATTCTTAAAGTTTACCAAGCTGATTTTATAAAAAACTTCCCAGAGTTTGTAAGCATCTAGAAAGGAGTATCAATATTCCCAATTGTTAAACCTATTTCTATATTACTGAGAACATGATCCACAACATCATTTGAAAAAATATCTCTCAACATATTCTCATTCCATCTACCATTCAATATCAATTGATCCACATCCTTCTCCATTACCCCAATAGAATAAGATATTAGGAGATGAAAATATAAAGCACCCAGCTGAGTCCAATTGTCAAACATGATGCTAGTGTGCCCACAATTAGGCTTCCACCAAATCTCTTGATCAAAAGAATTCATTTCCCTAAGCATTTGTTTCCAAGTTTGGAAGCCCCCATTCTATTCTATCACTTGTAGTCTATGCCTTTTACAGTATTTATTCCACATTAAGTTAGACCACATAGTTTTCTTAGTTTTGAAACACCACCAAACTTTAGCAAATAAAGCTCTAGACACCTCAAATAGAGATCTAAAGCCTAGAACTCCCTCTTTTTTGGGTAAACATACATCATCCTATGAGATCCAATGCTTGTTTCTTCCTTCATCTATAAAATTTCATAAAAATCTAGCAAAGATTCTATGTAGATCTATCATGATCCAAAATGAGTTGTGAGTGGCACCCACACTTACCCTCCTTGGTGGGCGAACCAACATATACATCCCAATCTATATTAACAGTTCAACTTATAAAATATGATAATAGTCGGAAGTTTAAACTCATGACGCAAGAAATAACCAAAAATCTCTAAGTTTATTACATAATATTCCCTAAAATATAAAAGTCATCACATCAAGGACACTAATATTAAAATACCAAGTCTAAGAATGCCAACATCAAAATAAATAAATAAAATAATTGATGTTCGAAAGCTAAGGACACTATTCTATGACTGAAAGATTCTGAAATAAACTAGGAGGATAGCTCACCCTAGAATCTGATATGCTGGAGACTGGCTAGAGCTGAGGGCGAGCCAAAGTCATTGGAACACTCGTTGCACTCCACAAAGCAAAATAAGAAAAGACAAGTAGGGGTCAATACAGGCAACATGTACTGAGTAGGTATCATCGACCGACTCAAAATAGAAATCAATATCCATAAAATAATAGAGGGAAATCAACTATCACACTTAACATGTGGCAACAACAAGAAAAAAATACATCACTAATCCATAATATCAAGAATACACAGGAGGTCGCAACCACATCATGCTTCTTTTGGGAGATAGGATATTTGAAATTGAGTATATTAAATTATTTTAATATATTTTTCTTTATTATTATCGTGTCGGAACGTGGAGATCCAATATATGTATATATCATGTCAGAATGTGACACCGATCCCATAATATTTGTGTCAGAACGTGATACCCGATCCAAATATAATTACTTCATTATTCTTTATCATTATTTTTCACTTCATTACCAATATTTCATCAAGTTTTCTTTATTCAAGGCATCATTTTGATAAATCAAATTCAAGATTATCGATTTCATGGTCTTGGAATTGCGAACCAATCACAATAATATACCAGTCAACCAAACTACAATAATTAAATACATAAAAAAATCTACAGCTTTACTAGATGACTATTAATCACTATTAAGAGTCTCTCTATGAGATAGAACAAACCATAACCTATCTCCAACCGAAGAATCAAAGGCAAGCTAGTTCATACTGTTTTTTCCCTCTTCAATTCCTCGGGACCTTTCGGTCTACATACTCCTTCTGCCTGCTCTATGCTGCTAGAAGCTTCTCCTGAATCAATTTCACCTTCTCCAATGACTCCCTTAGAAGATCAGTACTCCAAGGTCTCACCTTGAATGCATTAAACCAACCAATGGGAGACCTATATCTCCTCCTATATAATGCTTCAAATGGAGCCATTTCAATACTCGAGTGATAACTATTATTATATGAAAACTCTACCAAAGGTAAGAATCGATCCCAGTGACCACCAAAATCTATCACACATGTATGAAGCATATCCTCTAGCGCTTGAATTGTTCTTTCAAATTGTCCATCGATTTGAGGATGAAATGCGGTACTAAGGTCCAATCTAGTACCTAGCTCTGCCTGCAAGGTCCTTCAAAAGTTAGAAGTAAACTGCATACCTCTATTTGATATGATGGAAATAGGAGCTCCATGCAAATGATCAATCTCGTTGATATAGAGTTTGGCTAACTTCATATAAAACATGCTTTGGAAGGGTGATCACAGATAACTAATAAATAGTAACACTCCGCAATACACTGTTAATCAACACAACTTTACCACCAAAGGAAAGTAATTTTCCTTTTCAAGTTTGTATATTTTATTGAACTTTATTAAGCTCTGTAAAGTGGGACTTCCTTTTCTTTGCATAGCCAACTGGATAGCCCAAATAGGCCAAAGGGAACTTAACTCTATGAAAGCCAGTATACTCTTCTATCTTCCTAATCTCTACTTATGCAACCTTGTGATAAACATAGAAGGCACTATTTTCCTTGTGAATTTTCTGGTCAGATTGAGCTTCATAATCATTCAAAGTCTTCATAAGTAGCTCCAAAATTGTACTATCTTCTTTAACAAATATGATAATATCATCAACATAGGATAGATGGTTAATCTGTTCACTCCACTATGACAAACCATATCCTTGAAATCCTGCACAATTGAAAAGATTATTCAAGGACTTAAAGAGGACCTCAACTACTAGAATAAATAAAAAAGGACACAGAGAATCCCCTTGTTTAACACCTCTAGTAGAATGAAAGAATCCACAAGTTTGGCCTTTGATCAAAATGAAAAATCAATTATTAGCAATCAGTCTCCATATTTTATTAATGAAAACTTTGTTAAGACCCTTTCTATTCAAAACAGCCATAAAAAAAGCCCATTCAATCAGATCATATGTCTTAACCATGTTTAGTTTGATAACCACATTAGCACCTTACTTCTCTTCCTCGTATCCACAATAATTTTCTGGAAAAGCAGGATATTTTCTACAATACTTCTCCCTTTAACAAATCCAAATTGATTGGCAGAAATAAGATTAGGCATGTAACTTTCAAGTCTATCATGTATAATTCTTTATATAACCTTACTTATAAAATTGCTAAGACTAATAGGTCTGAGCTCTGAAAAAAGATATCACCTTGTCCTTCTTTGGAATCAAGACCAGGTTGGTATGTGTGATAGATTTAGGTAGGGTCATTCCTTGGAAAAAGGCTTTGACCACTCCCTCAACATCTACCTCTATAATATTGTAATGCCCTCAAAGGTCTTTTTGGTATTTTTGATAAAATTATCATTTTGCCCTTCTCGAAATTGCCTTGAGTCATTTTTTATTGAGTTTAAAAGTCAAATTTCAAAAACCTTGTAAAAAATTGGAGTTTTGCTAAAGAAAGTTTTTTAAGGCTTAAAGTCTAGAATTTTGAGTTTTGAGGTCATTTTGAATTTTGGGTGTTGTAATACAATTCTGTTAATTGTATCAGCTCTCGGATATGGAATTTGGTCTGGAAGAATTGATAGAACTGAATCTGGAGTAAATATGGAGATTTTGGACCTAAAGTTGCACTTTTAGTTGAATTTGAATCATAGTTTGGCTTTGGTCAATATTTGGAGTTTGAAAGCTCAAATTGAAATTCCAATAGTTCCAGTGGTTTCAGATAGTGAAACTAATACTAGAAACGATCTTGTTGTAATTTTTAGAGTTTCCAGGACATTTTGAGTATTTTGAGTTTTAACTAGCTTCTTTGAGTCCTATCGGGTTCTGGGCCAAGGAGGCCTCAAACTCAAATTTTGATATTTTCATTAAGTCTGGAATATCAATTCTAATAGGGTTGTATATATGATTTGTGTGTATCAAATTTTGAATGAATTTTGAGGATCCATTATGTGATTTTGAGTGTTGAGCAATTATTGATATCTGGTGCAGGGGAAATATTCTCTGCGTTCACGGAGGCTTATCTTCTCAGACCTCTGCATTTGCGGATCCTTCTCTGCATTCGCGGAGGTGTGATAGACTTGACCTTCATTTTCACGGAGTACAACATGACTTGAAATAGTGTTTTAATTTAAAATGCGGGTTTCACCATTTTCTCTCCATTTTTAACATTCTAAGCTCAGTTTTGAAAAGATTTTCCAGGAATTTCTGGACAAAGCTTTTGGATAACGTATTTCTAACTTATATCTTTAATTTCTATTGATTAATTCATGATTTGTAACATAAAATTTGGGTTTTGAAATTGAAATTTTTGGGATTTTCTTGGACATTGATTCTTGATAGAAAAATAATGATTATGAACTCATTTCAAGTCCTTTTTCAAAACAGTTTTTACTATTAGGTTCCTTATTACTTGAGAAACATTTTCATATAAAGATTTTTAGATTTCGAGAATCTTTTTTGGTATGAGATTTTTGGATCATTTTGCCCTTTTTCACCAAGATTGATTGATTTTAGTGTCATTAGTTTCGTAATATAATTATGCTTATATATTTGACTAGATTGTGGTGATTTAAAGTATCGTAGAAGGGGAAAGAACTTGGATTTGAGTTGATTGAGACTTCAATTAAGACAAGTAAACTTCTAACATTTTGTTAAGTATTATTGAATCTTGTATTATCCTATGTGAGTGACTTTGAGTGATTTATGGCATGAAATGGGTTAGAATTATACCATTATAGGCTTTGATCATAGAATTTTGAATTGGGTAATTATGAATGTTGTGAATCCTTGACTTATGAAATAATTATGGGATTGTGAATACTTGTGAATGTGTGAATTATCTGTTATTGTTATTCAAACTATACTGATATTGAGATTTTACTAATATTACGACTACACCAATATTGAGATGGTAATGACATTGAGATTATATACTTGTGATGATATTAATACTATGATGACACTGAGATTGTGATGATACTGAGCATTGTGTTGAGATTATGATGATGTTGAGATTGTATACATTGCATTCATTTGTTACTTATAGTGGCTACGATCGAGAGATGTGTAAGGTAACATGTGGATTGGTAGCCGAGGTTTTTATCGATCGATGATTAGTCGAGGTTTCTACCGACATAAGAAGGTGTTGGTCATGTGAGCATTGACCAAGGTTTCTACCAAAAATGTTCATGAATATATGATCCATGTGAAGCCCCCATGGGTTTGGTTCTCATTATATCAAAAGATGTGTATCGTAGGACAAACTTGCATCATGATTACTTGACATTGCATCGCATTGTTTGTATTTCATAACATTCACTCTATTTTATATCATTCCCTTCTTGAAGTTGTTATATGTACCATGTATTATGTGTTGAATGCATTGAACCTTGTACATAGTTGAGATTGAACTATTGAAAGATTGTGATATATGTTGATAATTTGAGACTTGTATATTGTGAATATAGGACTATGAGATACTGTGTTATAAGACTGTAACGACTTACATTACTGATAGATTATTATACTATTTAACACTGGAGATCAACTTTTATTCTGAGATAGTAGTCTATAATATGTATACATTTATATATTTTTGTTGTGCTAGGATTTTTCTGAGTGCAGGTGTATAGTTCAACTATTTGTGGTTGGGTGGATAAGAGTACTTATGTTCTTCATTGCTTTACTTCAAATTTAATTTTCATTTGTTGAGTACCATGTTGTTTGATGCTCACTCCTTGCTACATTTTTGTTGGTTGTGAGCGCAGTTTCTCCTGGTTAGATTTCTCACTATCGGACTGAGCTTTTGGATTCTTGAGAGGTAGTTTCTTGTCCCTTCAGTAGACCCTCTAGGATTCTATATTTATGTTATGTTCTATTCGAGGACTAGACATTGGGATTTGTATTTTCTTTGAAGTGTTATTATCTAGTGGCTTGTACATGTAACACCAGTTCTGGGATGATTTTAGTTTAGTTTCCTTATGCATATCTACTATTTTAGACTATTTTATCTTTTGCTTTTATTATTTAATTCGATTGTTCATGTTTAGGATAACTCGCCTTGGCAGGATCAGTGAGTACCATCGCACCTAAATTTTGAGTCATGACAATTTGATATCAGAGTCCTAGGTTTATAGGTGTCACATGTGTACAGGCCAAGTTTAGTAGAGTCTTGAGGATCAATGCGTAGATATTCGTTACTTATCCTTGAAGGCTATGAAGACTGTTAGGAAATTCTCTTTTACTTCTTTCTAATTAAGTCATACATGGCTTTTTATTTAAGTGTGAGTGTTCGTATGCCTTTTTGATAGATGACGAGGACTAGATCTACAATATCTATCAGATGAGGGGAGGTAAATCCCGAGATTGCTATTGAGATCTCAACTAAGGAAAGAGACTGAGGTCGAGTTGGAGGTTTAGGTAAGGGTTGAGACCAAGGAGCAATATCGACTTGAGACTATGAGTGAGGTATCTCCCCTGAGCCAGCTATAGAGCCTAGAGAGGAACAGGTTCCTCCTGAGTATGCTACAATGTCATTATTACAAGATACACTTCTGAGGATTTTGAGTATGCTCGAGACTATAGTGCAGGGGGTAGCCTAGTTGGCATACTAGGTATATCTCAGACCCGAATGATCGTTTAGATTCTAGATTAGCAGCAAGCTCTTGAGGCCTAGGTACAGGTGGGATAGCCACCAATAACACCTAATTTTGAGGTTCCCCTAGCAGCGCCTTGACTGATGATGAGCAATACAGATATGAGAGATTCAGAAAGATAGACCTACCTCAGTTTCAGGGTTGGATGATTGAGGATGCACATGAGTTCTTGATTATTTGCAAAGAGCTACTTGAGACTATTGGGATAGCAGAGACTCACAGTGTTTGGTATGTTACTCTCCAACTCCGTGGACCATCCAGGGAGTGGTGGAGGACTTATTTGGGGTATTTTCTAGTTGGGTCTCTTTCGATGACTTTGGAGACATTCTCCCATGATTTTTTATGATAGATTCATCCCTTAGAGTGTTAGGGAGGAGAGTCACCTAAGATTTGAGAATTTGAGGTAGGGTAATATGTTAGTTCCAGAGTATGAGATCCTCTTCTAACAGTTATCCTGACATGCTACAATTATCCTTCCTACTGAGGCGGAGAGAGTTAACCATTTTGTGAGGAGATTGACGTATTCCATCAGACAGTTAGTGTTTTGGGTATCCAAAGATGTGGTATCATTTCAGTCGATGGTCAGTGCTACCAAGGAGGAGGAGCTCATGGCATGAAAGGAGTTTGGGGACCCCAAAAGGATCCATACATCCAATTAGTTCTCAGGTGCCTCATCTAGAGGCAAAGGTATGGATAGAGGGGGTAGATCATTTCAGTGCTGTGGGGTTTATGCAACACTACCAACATTTGAGAGAGGACAGGGTCCTCGTGATTTTCATAGTATGGGTCAAAGTTACTCCAGTTCACAATAGAGGCCTGTGGGTTGAGGTGGCTACATTATTCCTCCTATTCCTTCTAGCAGCCACCTACCCTTAGATCATGTTTAGGGTGTAGATCTCCAAATCATCTGATTCGACATCATCTTATACAGACTCATATTAGGCCCCACCGCTCTTATACCACAACGTTAGTCATAGATTTGGAACCACCAACTCGAGGTACATCCCCATAAACTAGGGGTTGGGGTAGAGGTCATTCTAATAGAGGTGGATACACCGTAGGTAGAGGAGCGGGTGATACTCTCGTATAGCCTAGTGGTAGAGGGGTAGCTTTGACAAGTGGAGGATAAGGAAGTCAGTGTTATGCTCTCCTAGGTAGACCCAAGGTTGAGGCTTCTGATATTGTTATCACAGGTATTTTTCCAATTTGCCATTGCCTTGTATCTGTGTCAGTTGATCCTGGCTCCATTTATTCATATGTGTCTGTATATTTTTCATTAGGGTTTGATTTTCCATGTGATCGTATGTTTGTGACTATTCATGTTTCAACCCTAGTAGGTGAGCCTTTAGTAGTGAATCAGGTGTACCAATCTTGTCTTGTATCTTGGGTAGGTTATGAGACTTGGGTGGACATGATTATCCTAGATATAGTAGACTTTGATATTATTTTTGGTATGGATTGACTGTCTCCGTATTATGCTGTTCTTGATTGTTATGCTAAGATAGTGACCTTAGCTATGTCAGGTAGACTAAGGATAGAGTGGATAGGTTCGAGGGGTTCTTATCCTAGTAAGGTTATTTTATATATTCAGGCCCAAAAGTTTATTGATAGAGGGTGTTTGGCTTGTTTAACATTTATTTGTAATACTATTGGTACGCCACCTTTCATGGATTCTATTCTTGTGGTTTGTGTGTTTTTAAATGTATTTCCTTCCAACCTTTCGGGAGTCCCTTCTGATAGGGATATTGACTTTGCTTTTGACCTTGAGCTCAACACTAAGCCCATTTCTATCATTTCATATCGTATGACTCCAACTAAGTTGAAGAAGCTAAAAGAGCAGCTCTATGATTTGTTGACAAAGGGTTTATTTGGCCTAGTGTTTCACCTTGGGGTGCCCCAGTCCTATTTGTGAAGAACAAAGATGGTTCCATGAAGATGTGCATTGATCATCAGCAATTGAACAAGGTGACTGTTAAGAATAAGTATCCTTTTCCTTGTATTTATGATTTATTTAATCAGTTTCAAAGAGCAACATTGTTCTCTAAGATTGATTTGAGATCTGGGTACCATCAGTTGCAAATTCAGCCTTCAAATATTCCTAATACAACCTTTCATACCAGGTATGACCATTATGAGTTTCTTGTCATATCTTTTGGCTTGACTAATGCCCCTACAACATTCATGGAGTTGATGAACTGGATGTTTCGGCCATATTTGGATTCATTTGTGATAGTCTTCATTGATGACATCTTGGTTTATTCTAAGGTCGAGGAGGATCATGTGAAACATATGCGAATTGTGCTCCAAAGGCTTAGGGAGGAGAAACTTTATGCTAAATTCTCCAAGTGTGAGTTTTGGTTGAGTTCCGTGGTACTTTTGGGGCATATGGTGTCTAAGGAGGTTATCTGGGTCGATCCACCGAAGATTAAGGCCATTTGGGGTTGGACTAGACCTACCTCAACTACAAAGATTCATAGTTTTGTGGCTTTAGCTAGTTATTATCATCATTTTGAGTAGGGTTTCTCTACTATTATAGCCCCATTGACCAGACTCACTCAGAAAATATTATTTTTTATTATTTCGATGAGTGTGCAGAGAACTTTCAAAAGCTTAAATTATTGTTGACTACTGCTCCTATCTTGACCTTGCTGTAGGAAGGTATTGATTTTGTAGTTTATTGTGATGCTTTGGGGGTAGGGTTAGGTGGAGTGTTGATGCAAAAAGAGAAGGTGATTGCCTATGCTTCTAGGTATTTGAAGGTCTATGAGAAAAATTATCCTATTCATGATTTGGAATTGGTCGTGGTAGTTTTTTTGTTGAAGTTGTGGCGTCACTATTTATATGGAGTCCCTTGTGAGATCTTTACTGACATTCACATCTTACAGTATATCTTTAGCTAGCATGATCTGAATTTGAGGCAAAGAAGGTGGATCAAGCTCTTGAAAGACTATGATTTGACTATTCTCTATTATCTTGGGAAAGCCAATATACTGACTGATGCATTAAGTAGGATGGTTTCCAACATAGGGAGCCTTGCGGTTATTCAAGTTTAGGAGCGACCTTTAGCCAAAGATGTTCAGAGATTGGCCAATAGGCTGGTGAGATTGCAACTTTCGGATAGGGGTGGAGTGATTACTTTTATAGAGGCCCATTCATCTTTGGTAGATCAGATTCATAAGAGGCAGTTTGAGGATGAGAAGTTGTGTATCATTCGAGACAAGAGGCTAGAGGTGAAGCTAGGGAAGCGATACTTGATTTTGATGGTGTTTTGACTATTGAAAGTCACATTTGTGTTCTCAAGGTGGGTGACTTGATCAAATTGATACTTGAGGAGGCTCATTGCACTAGGTATTCAATTTATCTGGGGACAACGAAGATGTACCATGACTTGAGCAATACTACTAGTGGTGTAGCATGAAAAAGGATACATTGGAGTTTGTGTTAGGTGTTTGACATGTCAGTAGGTCAAATATGAGCATTTGAGATTGGGTAGTGAGTTATAGAGGATGCCCATTCCCGAGTAGAAGTAAGAATACATTACTATGGATTTCGTGGTTGGATGACCTTCTACAGCTAGTGGCTTTGATTATATATGGGTGATGGTGGACCAATTGACTAAGTCCACCCATTTCATTCTAATCAAAATAAGGTACACCACTAAGAAATTAGCTCAGCTTTACATTAGCTAGATTGTGAGGCTTCATAGAGTTCCTATTTCTATTGTGTCAGACCATGGATCATTGTTTACATCCCACTTTTGGAGGGCCTTATAACATGGTTGAGGTACCCATTTGGATATGAGTACGACTTATCACCCTCAGACCGATGGACAATTTGAGAGGACCTTCATATGTTAGAGGATATGTTATGAGTAGTCATTGATTTTAGTGCCAGATAAGATCAACACTTGGGCTTGGCAAAGTTTGCTTACAACAATAGTTATTATTCCAACATTCAAATGGCTCCCTTTGAGGCTTTGTATGGCCGGAGGTATAGATCACCTATTGGATGGTTTGACTCAGTAGCAGTGGAGAGCATGGGTACATATATTTTGAGAGAGGATCTAGATTGGGTGCAGTTGATTTAGAGTAAGTTGGTGACAACTCAGAGTAGCCAAAAGAGCTATGCTGACAGGTAGGTTTGACCTTTAGTATTCATGGTTGGTGACAGGGTATGGTTGAAGGTCTCAACCTTGAAGGGTTGTTATGAGGTTCGGGAAGAAGAGCAAACTCAACCTGAGGTTTATTAGTCCTTTTGAGATTCTAAATAAAGTAGAAGGGGTGGCCTACAAACTTGCCTTGCCATCTAACCTATCTTCAATCCATCCTGTGTTTTATGTCTTTATACTAAAATGTTATATTCCGGACGAATCTTATGTGATCTCTATTGCTTTAGTTGAGTTAAGCCCAGATTTGACTTATGAAGAGCAACCTGTGGCCATTTTGGATAAGCATGTGAGAAAGTTGAGGATCAAGGAGATACATTTAGTAAAGGTCCATTGGTGCCATAGGCTCATGAGTGAGGCTACATAGGAGATAGAGGCAGATATGCATGTGCGATACCTTCAACTTTTTTAGCCTTCAAGTACGTTCCTTAGCTCATGTTCGAGGACGAACATAATTTTTAGTAGTGGATGATGTAAAACCTCAAAGGTCATTTTTGATATTTTAATAAAATTACCATTTTGCCCTTCTCGAAAGTTGCATTAGAGTCATTTCTATTTGAGTCTAAAAGTTGAATTTCACAAACCTTGTAAAAAGTTAGAGTTTTCATAAAGAAAGAGTTTTTAAAGGCTTAAAGTCTAAAAATTTGAGTTTTGAGTTCATCTTGAGTTTCAAGTGTTGAAATGCAATTTTGTCAATTCTATCAACTCTCGAATGCAGAATTTGGTCTAAAAGAACTTATGGAACCACATTTGGAGTTAAAACAGAGATCTTGGACCCAAAGTTATATTTTTTAGTTGAATTGGATCATAGTTTGACTTTTGGTCAATATTCAGAGATTGAAAGTTCAAATAAGAATTTTAGTAGTTCCAGAAGTTTTGGATGGTAAAACTAACGATAAAAATGGTCTCGTTGTAATGTTTAGAGTTTTCAAGGGTATTTTGAGTTTTAACTAACATCTTTGAGTCTTATCGGGTTACGGGCCAAGGAGGCCTCAAATTCGAATTTTAATGATTCTATTAAGTCCAGAATGTCGATTCTAGTGTAGTTGCATACCTAGTTTGTGTGTATCGAGTTTCTAACGAATTTTGAGGGTCCATTTTGTGATTTTGAGTGTTGAGCAATTGTTGATATCTGGTGCAGGGGAAATATTCTCTACATTCGGGGAGGCTTATCTATTAAGACCTTTTCTCTGCATCACGAATCCTTTTCTATATTCGCGTAGGTGTGACTGACTTGACCCCCACGTTTGCGGAGTACAAAATCACCTGAAATAGTGTTTTGATTTAAAAGTTGGGTTTCACCATTTTTAACATTCTAAGCTCAATTTTGTAAAATATTCAAGAAATTTTAGGACAAAGCTTTTGGATAACGTATTTTTAACTTATATCTTCAATTTCTGTTGATTAATTCATGACTTTTAACATCAAAATTTGGGTTTTGAATTGGAAAAGTTGGGATTTTCTTGGACATTGATTCTTTTTAGAAAAATGATGATTATGAACTCATTTCAAGTCCTTTTTCAAATGATTTTCACCATTAGGTTTCTTATTACTTGAGGAACATTTTAATGTAAATTTTTTTAGATTTTGAAAACCTTTTTTGGTATTAGATTTTTTGACCATTTTGCCCTTTTCACCCAAATTACTTGATTTTAGTGTCATTTATTTTGTAGTGTAATTGTGCTTCTATATCTGACTAGATTTTTTTGATCTTGGAGTATCATTAAAGGGGAAAGACCTTGGATTTGAGTTGATTGAGACTTCGATTAAGGCAAGTGAACTTTTAACCTTTTATTAAGTATGACGGAACCTTGTATTGTCCTATGTGAGTGGGTTTGGGTAGTTTGTGGCATGAAATGAGTTAAAATTATTTTATTATAAGCTTTGATAATGGAATTCTAGATTCGGTAATTGTGAATGTTATGAATTCTTGACCTGTGAAATAATTGTGGGATTGTAAATACTTGTGAGCATGTGGATTATTTGTTATTGTTATTGAAATCGTACTAATATTGTGATTTGTACTGATATTGTGGTTGCACCGATATTGAGATGGTGATGACATTGAGATTGTATACTTTTGACGATATTGAGATCGTGATGACATTGAGATTATGATGACACTGAGCATTGTGTGAAGATTGTAATGATATTAAGATTGTATACATTGCATTCACTTGTTACTTGTGCGTTGGTACTTATGGTGGCTACGACATAGATGTGCAAGGTAGCATATGGATTGGTGGCTGAGGTTTCTACTGGTTGATGATTAACTGAGGTTTCTGCCAGTATGCCAAGGTAATATTCCAGTAGATGATATGGCTGAGGTTTCTGCCAGTTGAGTGAGCATTGGTCAAGGTTTCTACCGGTAATGTTCTCGGATACACGATCCATGCAAGGATCTCGTGAGTTCCTTTCTGATTATATCAGCAGATATGTATCATATGCCAGACATGCATTATGATCACTTGACAATGCATCACATTGCTTATATTTCATAACATTCACTCCATTTCATATCATTCCCTTCTTGAATTTATTATATGTACCACGTGTGATATTTTAAATGCTTTGAACCTTTTACATTATTGAGATTGAATCATTGAAAGATTATGATATATGTTGATAACTTTATACTTGTAATTGTGAAGATTAGACTATAGAGATACTATGTTATGAGACCGTAACAACTTACATTACTGATAGACTATTATACTATTTAACTTTGTGGATCAACTGATATTCTGAGATGTATCTATAATGTGTATACATTTATATATTATTTTTGTGCTAGGACTATTTTTATTTCAGGTGTGTAGTTTGACAGTATGTGTCACGACCCAAAAAGGGGCCTAGATGTGACATGAAGAAAGAGAACCCGAAAGTCCTCGATCAAGCCATCTTAGCATTATCACACACATCATCTGTTTAGAAGCGCGAAAGTAAACACATAACATATAAGCTCTAAGGGAAACAGGGCTTTGGATTCAAGTTATGGGGATGTTGCTGGGAATAGGATAAACATGGATTCACATAGCACATAACAGTTATCTCTAAGGGGCGGGTAAGT